>ML677371.1:8802055-8823010 GCA_007922305.1 Dermatemys mawii | reverse complement strand
GGGGGTCCTGGGGGGGGGCAGTCAGGGGGCAAGGAACAGAGAGGCTTAGGTAGGGGGTGGGGTCCTGGGAGGCAGTCACAATGGGGGGTCTCAGGAGGGGGCAATCGGGGCAAGGAGCAGGGAGGCTTAGGTAGGGGGTGGTGTTCTGGGGGGCAGTTAGGATGGGGGGGTCTCAGGAGACGGTAGTCAGGGGGCAAGGAGCAGGGAGGCTTAGGTAGGGGGTGGGGTCCTGGGGCAATTAGGATGGGGGGGTCTCAGGAGGGGGCAAGAAGCAAGGAGGTTTAGGTAGTTGGTGGGGTTCTGGGGGGCAGGGGTCCCAGGAGGGGGCAGTCAGGGGACAAGGTGGGGAGTTGAAGATTCTGAGGGGGGCGGGAAGTGGGAGGGAGGGGGCGGAACTAGGCCATACACCCCCTCTTCTTTTTTGATTGACAAAATATGGCAACCCTAGGCAGCATGGAGGAGGAATTAATCTGTATCAAAAGTAGGGCTGGTGTGGATTGCTTCTCTCTTTGAAATGGAAGCTAGAGAGTAATTTGTGATGTCACCATCATCTGGATCCTGGCCAGCATCTACAGCAGAACAACTGTCCACCGATGAGGGTTTATCGGCTAGTCACTACTAGTGGATAGGGGAATCACCTAGAACTTGTGAGACCTGACTGCAATTCCCTGCTCCACCACAGACTTCCTAGGTGACCATGGGCAAGTCACTTATTTCCTCTGTGTCTATGTTCCCCATCTGTAAAAAATGGGGATAATTCCATTTCCCTACCCCACAAAGATGGTATGAGGATAAATATATTAAAGACAGTGAGGCACTCAGATACTATAGATGTACTATAAGTACCTAAGATAGAAAGACTTAGGACTTGTAGGAAAGCCACAACAGAGCTTTGCATAAATGATGCAGTGTAATGAACATATTATTCCAGCTTGGATTAGTTTTAGTTAATTTCCTTAAACACTGGATATTTACTTTTCTAAGATCTTTCTCCCCTCAATTGTTCTATTGTAAAAGTTCTTGTCCCTTTTAATAATAACTGTTGCTTTTCCCAAATACATGACTCAAATAACCCATGTAGATGAATTATAATTTTTTTTGTAAATTCTAGGAAAAGTGAAGATGATGATGTGTTTCATTGCTAGTTACATAGAAGAGAAACGAGAAAAACAATTCCCCAAACATAGCTCCTTATAAATAAAAGGCCCACATTTGTGGTTTAAATGGCCCAGAACATTTACAAAACATCTGTCTAAACATAATCTATGAGAGACTAAGATGGTAGTTTACTTTTCATGCAAAAAACAAACAGTTAAGTGTTTTAGCTTATGGAAAAGAAATTTTTAACGAGTGTCTCCGTTCTGTGAAACGTTTCACAGATACAAACCTCCACACTATTTTACAACCGGTGTCCAAATTTAAAAACAAAAATACCCAAAACATTTCAATCCCTTTGAACCATACGTTAGTTGAACCATTCATCTAGATTATGCTAAGAACCCATCTATAAAACTGAGTGGCGGAAACAAAGTGCTGGTAAAATGGAGGTTGAATGAGCTCAGCTGAACCTTCATTTTGCATGTATGATGTCTCTTTATTGCAGCCATTTATCATTTTTTACCTTTCAGACAGTATTATAGAGGATAATTACATGGTAGTTAAAACTGATAGAAATTAATACATTTCTCCTTCCAATAAAGGTTCTTTTCTGGTTTGTATCTACTGTATACTGTAAAATGCAGGCCTCTATGTGACAAATTGGATACTGTGAAGTAATATATGCAATAAGTGATTAACACCAGGAAAGTGGGCTGACTTCATTTTCAGACAGATGTAGAAACATTTCATATGTTAAATACTGTAGGATTCACATATTGAATAATTTGAATGCCTAAGGAGTTTTACTTTGTATTCCAAATTATAGTTATTAAAACTGTTGGAATAGCCTCCTAAATATTAACTGAGTATTCCTCATTACACAACAAGCAAAATGATTACTTCTGATGTGTTTCCCTTTCATTCATCTAGATTCAGCACTTCTCTGACATATAGTAAAGATCTCTAAGGAGCAGATAAAGTGCATTTCAGAGTTTCTGAACCATAGATATTCTCTTCTAACATACGGCTAATAGGACAGCAAAATAATGAGGTATTTACAAGCATCCTAGAAATCTATAGACTAATTCTGATTTCAGTTACATCTAGGTAACTCCACAAACTCAACATGTAACCCTGAGCTGACTTTGGTGCCTTTAACTTAACTCACCATATAAATTAGCTTAAATTTTGGTTTAATCTGTCAGCAACAATGTTATCCAGATCTGTGCCAAATCATCCCTAGTGTAATTCTAATGGAAGCAGATCTTACTTGTGTAATGTATTTTTAAATAGATCCAGTGAGCTCCAAGAGACATATCTGCCCTGGGCTGGGGGTGGGAGGTGAGGGGGTCTCCTAGTGCTGTGTCTAAATGACACAAATCTAGCCCTGTGTGAATACAATAGAATATTTATTATGAAATATTCATACAAATGTTTTATATTGCAAAACAATTAGCAATGTTAAAATACAGAAATCCAGTGTTCATTTCCAATTTCCAGAAGAAAATAGGGTTGCACCTGTCACGGTGGAATTTTCTGTGTCCTAAAAATAAGCTACTTAAGAACAGATTTGATAATATGTTAGATAGATTGAGAAAGATGTAGCAAGCAGTCCTGCAAAGGATAGTGGTACTGGCAGGCTGCCTTATATGGGATTTTCTAGCCCTATGAATAAATAAATCTAACAAAAATTAAGATTGACAGTTTATTAACTTCTGACAACATTAAGACTTGTAGGGGGAGGCAGTATGTCACAGGGAACTACCATACTGACACACAGTATCTCACAGGGAAGCAGATATTAAAGGTGCCATCAGATATTAAATTTATAAGTGTCCAATGGGAGAATAGAGAGAGGGGAAGCCACAGATCTAATTTTCTGCCCTTAAAATTAAACTGTTTTTTTCAAAACTGGCAGACTGCAAATGTATAAGGTTCACAACCTTTAAGATTCAGTAGAAATATTTTAAGTTTTCCCCACCACAAAAATCAATTCCAGTTACCAAAATCAACAAACAGAAGGGAGGGTCAAGCCATGAAGGCGCCCAGGAATTTAGAAGATATTCTAGAGAGTGAGCTCAATAAATCAGTCTGTGACTGAAATCCTCAGACAACAATGAAAATCAATAGTCGAACGCTGCAAATATGAACGAAATAATGATCAAAGAAAAATCAGTAGAAATTCAACTAAAGATAACCTCAAATTCTATTTATGGAAACTGAAGTGCTGATCATTACAGAAGTCACTAAAAACATTCCAAATAGGCCAATATGTTTTCCTCTTGCATTCTGTTCTTACTGCGTCAAACCTTGCCATCCTTACTTAAGGGTATGCCTACTCTGGAGATTCAATTTCCTGCTCAGTACATACACTTATTAGAACTGATCAAGCTGGCATGCTAAAAATAGCAGTGTAGCTGCTATTAACAAAATTACAGCTCCAGCTCCAGCACAGACATATCCTCGGAGTCTGATCCTGGCAACACTGTTGGGATAACTCATAGTGCTAACCACTACATCTGGTAGAAAGCTTTTGGAAGATGGAGCCTGATGCTCTCTGTCAGACAAAACTCTCACTAAGAGCTTTGACTGTAAACTAGGGAGTATCTAATCTGCTGTGTACAACAAATAGATCTGAAAAAATTATGCCCGTGATGGATTAATTTTAGAAATTACAAAGAAGAATTTGACTTATTAAAAGGATACTCTGATCTGTCAGGTTCACTTTGATACATTGTAATTTGGGATTGTGTCCTGGATAAAGCCTCAAACATCTGATGATTTATAGACAAATTTTATAGCTGTCTCATTGTGACAAAACTGGTTCATTCAAAAAGGAATTCTTGAGAAATCTAAGCTATATCTCAGAGTGAAGAATATCATCATTATTAGACCAGAAGCCAGTAACTCTACTAATTTCAACTAAACTGCTCAAGTGAATAAGGGTTTGTGGAATTGGGTCCTTTGTGAAATTGTTTAAACACTGAAATTCAAGTACAGCAAACCCCATTATATTAAAAAAACATTTATCCATGTTGTGTGGTAACAGAGTATAAATATCAATGGTAGGGGGTGTTTGCTTTGTTTTCTAATACAGCCATTGTAATGCAAGTCAAACAGATACCAACAGAGTACTGACAAATTCATAGATGGAAACCGGAGCAGCTCACCTGTATGTTCAGATTGTTCAAGATAGGTGTTGAACTTACAAGAATACATTTACTGTTTAGACTCTGATATGCTTGTAAGTTGCTTCATGCATTTATCTTACTTGTAGTGTCTGTATCCTGAGCTATAAGGTAATATGTAAGTTTTGCTTTATAATTGTAAAACTGCCTGTTCAGAATTGGTGGACTGATGAAAGAAAAGTGATACCTCCCTGCACTCATCCAGAAGAATATCAAGACTACGTGGGTCATTGTGAAACATCACAACACAAAGTCTGGTTTAATGGCCCTCCTAAACCATGAAGGTGCTATGTGAGAGACAGCACCTTCCATCAGCTTGAATTCTGGAGGTGGGAAATAAAGATCATTGATATTAAGATTTTTTCTCTCTTTGATATTTGATACTTACAAGGGCTGAAACTAAGAAACAAAAAGCAAAGATCCCCAGGGTCAACCTGGGTCACCCCTAAAAAGACATTTAATGCTAACATTACGACATTGCTATCACCTTTTAGAACCATAGGCTGAACTCACTCTCTCTCTCTCTGCACATTTATAAATATATACAGGTTAAAGTGGGTAACATATACATATTTTTGTGTGTGTGTGTGTGTGTGGCCTGCTTTAACTTGTCAATAAATCTCATTTCTTTTTCCTAGTTATTTATTTAGCATACGCAATCCAGTCAAGCTAAGCCACAGCATTCTTATCAAGGAACAAAGACCTCTAGGAGGCTGAATATGTTGAATAACAAGAAATTCTTGCTTGGTGGCAGACAGCCCTTCAACATTCTTTCCTTATTAATAAATCCTTAATTAGTTTATTACAAGACTGGCTACTGGTGTCTTTGGTGTGAGATAAAGTACAAACTAATCTAGGGTAAGTGACTGGACTCTTGGAACTGGGAGTAACTTGAATATTTTGTGATTTTTGACGTGAGTGACCTATCACTAAGTCTAGATTCCCTGGATGGAAAGAGAGACTGGACTGCCCAAGGGGAATGTCTGTGACTCCATGGTCAGGCTGTTACAGTGAACCAGAAGTTCACATTTGTTACTGGTTGGTGAAATCTAATTATAGAGCATTCAGCCAGTTTGGGGTATCTGCCCTGAGGCTGGCATTCTTGGTCATAACCCCCTCCAGACAGTGTGACTGCCACTCTATAACCAACATTTAATTTGTATCCTATACATTTTTAGTATTAGGAATATTTTTGGCGGGAGAAGGTTTGTATTAAAAGTGTAGCTTATATTTTTCATTGTGATGAATTTCTAACATCGTTTGCTATAATGGAGGGGGGAAGGAAGCCTTTAATAGCATTCAGAGTACTTTGCTCCTGGGCAGTTGCCTAGCAGTGTACAAAAAGTTCATTTTATTTCCATCTTCTGTGTAGTCAGAAATAATGGCTATTACCTGGCTATTCAAATTAACAGAATGTCCTAAGGTGAATTTATGTTTTGTGATTTAAACGTATTTTCTTGAACGCTACTGCATAGTGGAAAATACATTGTTACATACTATTTTATGTACATTTTTAGCAATTTTATTTCTGTACACAAGGAACTGTTTGCAAATTTAAATCTTCAAAGCATATGGAGATGCAGATTGGTCCAGAGTGAACCTGGGGGATCTGTTCTGTGAACTCATCAGCAATCTCTCTTTGAAAGACAGGCTCAAAACCAGCTAATTAGGGTCACTTACTAGGTCCCTAGTATGCTATTCCATGCTTATTGGGAAAAGAACAGAAAAGAGGTCAAAGGTAAAGTGCTATTCATCTGGGCACCACAGCAGTTAACTAGGCATCTTCTTCTTCTTTACATCATAATTTAAGAGCATCTGCATTTGGTAGTCGTATTAAGCATCTCATTCACTACTGCACCAACATGTGCTCCACCTTTCAGTCAAGATTATTTTATATTATGGAAAGAGAAATTGCTTTTTTGGGACAGGTGCTGCCTGAGACTTATCCAGGAGTGCAATGTGAAGAGAGCAGCATAAGAGGGCATAGCTCTGCTGGAAAAAATTGAGAAATTGATGGAAAACTCAGCCACAACACAGCCCTATTTATATCAAAAATGGTTGGGAGTTTGTAAACTGACTTTTCTGTATAGGATTGATGACACCTTAGTGTCAGATAGTAACACTGTTGGCTTATGACCCCAAATTTGTTTAAATAGCCCAACTTTGAGAAAACTTAACCTGAACCAATCTTTAGACTTGATCCAACTCCCATGAAACACCTTTGTAGGGAGGGAAAAGTTACTTTCCCACAGTTGATCCCACCTTTCACTTTCTCTTCAATATCTCACTTTACTTCATGACTTATGAAAATTTTGTATGATCTCTCACTTTACATGATTGATAAACTAAAGGAATTTCTAATCCTAGTTATTATTACTAAGAAATCCTGTTGCAACATGAACTTCCTAATGAATGAAAAGTATCTTTAAATGGGTCATTATTTCATAAATCACAGAAAATGTCAGCAAAAACAAATATCTGTTATCAACTGTAGAACATAATTGATTATAAGATCTTCTTATCTATTACCCCATCTTGTTCATTATAACACACTTTGTAATAACAGATAATTTTTTTTAACATTAAAGGTCCTTTTCCTGGACATCTGGACTATATTAGTAAGATCAGGGCAAAATCAGGGTAACAAATTATACACATTACTTTACCTAAGATCATATTTCCCTTTTACCACTAATGTTCAGCTGAAGGACAAAGTACTTTTCAGTTTTAATAGGTGTAGGGTATAATGTAAATATACACATAATCAGAATTTCAGTTAACTTGCAAAAGAACTGTAGGGGGCTTAATATCTATTAACACTGAGCAGTTGAAGAAAGAGTAACTAGCAGCCCAAGCATCACAAGACCCTACAGAATTGTTTTTCCGCAACCAAGTCTTCCGACCTGGGTGCTTGGATTTATCAGATGATTGACTTATTGTTTATTTTGCCAAAGATGAGGGGATGAGATGAAGGGAAGCTTTTGGAAAAGCAAAAGGCATCTGTTGACAAGGAAATCTTCATATAAAATCTTCACAGTTGCATTCATTCTTTGAAATGTTTTATAAGTGACTTGAACATTTATATCTAACTAAGGGTAGATGAGAGAGAAGTGTATATTAATACAAAAATAAAACTGTAATAAAGACTAATGGTAACAATGAAAATAATAATCCATTTAAATTCTATTGAACATTTTGTCCCAGGATCCAACATGTTTCATAAATGGCAATTAACAAAATTAATTTTCATCCTCTGGACAGATGACCTATACTGCCTCATAGATTTGCACCACAACTTAAACCATCACCACCCAGTATAAAACTCTCTGCAGAACACTCCCAAACCACATCAGCTTCTTGGACACTATGATCAACTTCAGCCATTGATCTCAACAGACAACTATTTACAAGAAACCCACAGATCACCACACAACTGCTATATATCCTATAATCACTCCAAAACACCAAGAAATAGATCGTTTACAGCCAGGCACTCAAATACCACAGAATATACCCCAAAGAGAAAGTCCAGGATGCCTAGGATCAATACACAAACTCCATTCATTGAACAAAGATACTCAACCAGAGAAGAAGACTCTATCATGGCATAGGCCACCCAAATACCCACAAGAGAACCTGCTTCAATACAGGAAAGAAAAACCCACCAACTGCACACTCCTAGTTGTCACGTACCACCCCACATTGGAATCCATATAGATTATCATTAAATGATTACAACTTGTTGGGAACCACATCCTCAAAGAAATCATTGTCCAGACTTCTCTTTTGTCCTTCAAACAATCCTCCAACCTCCTCAAGCTCATCATCAGAAGCAAGCTCCCTATAGACCAGGACCTACCAACTAATGACACCAGACCCTGCCATAAGAGATGCAAAACCTGCAGATACATCTCCACTGCTATGATGATCACTAACCCTAGCCAAACACACCCTTCAAGATTTATGGGCCCAACATATGCCTATATCAGCTATGGTGTATGTCATCAAGTGCAATAAATGCCCCCAACATCAACTATGTGGGTGAAACCAAGCAATCACTACACTCTCTGATGAACTCGCAAAGAAAAATGGTAAGAAGACAAAAACATCCTATCACATGTGGGCTAACACTTTTCACAAAATGATCACTCCATGTCTGACCTCTCAGTTCTCATCCTCAAAGGAAACCTTCATAACAGCTTCTAAAGATGAGGCCAGGAGCTTAAAGACAAACAGTAGAATATCATGATCCTAAAAAGACACTGGATTTACATTTTGTTACAATAATCTGAAGCCCACTAACTCCTTTTTTGACCTAGGACAGCAGAGTTGTTATTGGCCATTTCACCTTAAGAACATAAGAATGGCCATACTCGGTCAGACCAAAGGTCCATCTAGCCCAGAATCCTGTCTTCCAACAGTGGCCAGTGCCAGGTACCCCAGAGAGAATGAACAGAAGAGGTAATCATCAAGTGATCCCTCCCTTGTCACTCATTCCCAGCTTCTGGCAAACAGAGGCTAGGGACTCCATCCCTGCCAATCCTGACTAATAGCCATTGATGGATATGATTTATCTAGTTTTATTTTGAACCCTGTTGTGGTCTTGGCTTTCACAACATCCTTTGGAAAGGAGTTCCACAGGATGACTGTGTGTTGTGTGAAAAAATACTTCATTTTATTTGTTCATTTGTTTTAAACCTGATGCCTATTAATTTCATTTGGTGACCCTTAGTTCTTGTGTTATGAGAAGTAGTGAACAACGCTTCCTTATTTACTTTTTCTACACCAGTCCTGATTTTATCGACCTCATTCATATCTTCCTCTTACTCATCACTTTCCCAAGCTGCAAAGTGCCACTCTTATTAATCTCTTCTCATACAGAAGCCGTTCCACACCCTTCATCATTTTTGTTGCCCTTTTCTGAACCTCTTCCAATTCTAATATATTCATTTTGAGATGGGGTGACCACATCTGCATGCAGTATTCACAATGTGGGTATACCATGGACTTATATAGAGGCAACATGATATTTTCTTTCCTATTATCCATTCCTTTCTTAATTATTCCCAGCCTTCTGTCCACTTTTTTGACTGCCGCAACACTTTGAGTGGTTATTTTCAGAGAACTACCCACAAAGTCCTCAACATCAGTTTCTTGAGTGGTAACAGCTAATCTAGACCCCAGTATTTTATATGTATAGTTGGGATTATTCTTTCCAATATTCATCACTTTCCATTTATCAACATTAAATTTCATTTAATTTTCTGCCATTTTGTTGCCCAGTCACCCACTTTAGAGAGATCCTTTTGTAACTTTTCGCAGTCTGCCTGGGTCTTAACTATCTTTAGTAATTTTGTATCATCTGTAAATTTTGCCACCTCACTGTCTCATTCAGGCCCTGTTATGGCTAAGGGCACCTGGCCCATGCCTCCTTCATCCCAGCCTCGTTGGCTCCTATTGGACAGATCTGCACCCTGATTCCTAGGGCACTGGGAGGCTGTCCTGAGCAGGGACCTCGGACATCTCATCCTGAGGCTGTTCTCCCAAGACATGGAATCACAGTGAAGGGGGAGATCTGGGGCATGTGATCTCTTATCCAATGTCTACCCCAGCGTGGGAGTTCCCTGCAATGCAACTCCACCCCAGTGCCCCCCAGGACTGTGACCCCACCCTTGAATAGTTACGTTGAATAATCTCTTACTATGTATGTTAACCACATATGCTAAACAATTTGTTAAATCTTGTATTTACCCATAATACTCTGAGTATTTTCCCAGACTTGAAGTACAGGCGAGTCACATCTTACGTGTATTTAACATGCGCAATTTCAGCTTTATGCAGTCGGTGAAAAAAGAGAAAAACAACAATTTAAACACTGTCTCTGTCGGGTAGGCGATTTTGCCCGCCATTAAAATCAATTAATTTTGACTATACACAGTTTTCGTTTTACGTGCCAACCGCAGAACGTAACCCCCATGTAAGATGCGACTCGCCTGTAAAATTTTTGTAGGCTAAAAGCCTGTCTCCCTCACACTAGCAGTTGGTCCAGTAAAATATGTTACCTCACCCCTCTTGTCTCTCTCCTATCCTGGGACCAGCACAGTTGCTACAACACAAGAGTGACAGAAGCTCTCTAAAGGGGACGGGGCATGGGTGCCTATAGGGAAGCAATGACTCACTGGTGCAGCACCTCCTGCAGGTCGTCCAGGGAATCAGCTCTTTTAGGAACTCTGAGACCCCTCTGCTGGCCAATGGCTCGCCTGCCTCAGGCCCCGTGTCCCTTCCGGACCCCAGTCCCCATTGCCTTGGGGTGCTGCTTTAGCAGTACCCCCACGCTCTGGGTCTCCTGTCCCAGGGGAACCCCCAACCCTCTAATCCCACCTTGCCTCAGTGGCTACTGTCAATCTTCATCTAGCCCCCACTTACTGGGGCAGATTGCAGTCTGTAATGGCCCCTCATCATAGGCAAGGGGTAGGACCTGCTTCCTCTGCCTGCCCTCAGGCTGCCCCTCTGCAGCCTCAGTACCTTTATAGGCCTTCACCAAGGCTTGCAGCCTAGGGGTTTACCAGGCTGAATCTCCCCAGCTCCCTTTGCCATTTCCCTCAGCACTGCTCTGCTTCATATACAGTACCTTATTATCCCATGCAGCTAGGTCCTTCTCTCTACACTGCTAGAGAGACCTCTCAGCTCCTGGCCCACAGCCCTCTTATAAGGGCCAGCTGGGCCCTGAATGAGCTGGCCACAGCTGTGTCTAGTAATACTCTCAGCTGCTTTCACTCTTCTTTTCCCCAGATGCAGCTCTCTCCAGGGCTGCTTTTACTCCTTTTCTCCAGGAGTGGGGCAGCTGTCCCACTACAGTGCCCATACTGTGACCCCACCCTCCACACCATGCTTATGGCCGGTAAAAAGTGGGAGGGCATAGCTCCAGAATCCCTTGTTCCAGCACCCCTGCTACCACAACACTGCAAATAAATAACACTCAGAACAACCTGTTACATAGGTAAAGAGAAGGGAAGCTCTACTTCCACCTCCTCCCTCTTACTTGAATAACATTTTAGAAGCACACAGACATGTTAGGTTACTAACCCAAGATCACCTGATAAGTCAGTGGAAGAACTGGGAAGACAACCCAGGAGTGCAAGATTGTACTGTTTTGTACTAGTTACTAATCTAACTTCCTATATTTCAGTAATAAACATACTATGCATTTGTTTAATGCCATTTTTAATGGAAGTAGATCAGATCTAACTTATTGTGGTTACTAAAGACTGGAGTCCATTATAGTCAATGTACAGGCCCTGCTGACCAAATATAAAATGAATCATGCAAGGCCATCAGATCAGTCAGAAAATATATTGTTACTTTAAAAGAATGTTTCAATATTTTCACCTCTTCCCAATCTCCTGGGAGAATAAAGAAGCTCATTATAGAGCATTTGATGTTACAGTGAAAGGCAAAGAAATACACTCCTCAACAGGCACAACTGCCTGAAAGGTAGCAGAGGAAGAAGCGAAAAAAAACATATAAGGATGAAATTATGCAGCAGCAGAGTGTGAAGAAATGAAGCAGATGGAGGCTCTTCATGTTTGGTTTGCTGAGCTTTTTGTTTCTGCTGTATCCTAAATATAGAAGGTAATGTATAATTTTCAGTGAGAGAGCTACACATGTTGCAGTGAGATTAGTGAGAATGTCAACATCCTTAAAAGAGTTGGTCAAAAGTTTTTCCACAAAAAACTTTCCTATTAGAAAATGTAGATTCATTGAAAATCAAAAATTTCTGCAGTATCAAAAATTTCTGCAGTATAAGGTTGATTTCGATTTTTTTTTTCAGTTTTCCACTCTGAAATTGAATTGATTTTGTACTGATCATTCTAAATGAAATGACATTTATCACTTGGAGAGTGGCATTTCAAAAAGAAATATCCATTTTGGCATCAGATCATTTTGTTTTGATGAGAATCCCTCTATGTTCCACTTGGACGTTTCTGACTAGAAACTTTCTGGAATTTTCCACTGTGAGGACATTTTTGATACTTCAGCTTTCTGTGGCAATTCAGAACTGAAACAACTCCAAAAGATTGACATTTCCAGTGAAGGAAAATTCCATTTTGTGAACATCCCTAATCTTGAATTTGGCAATTTTCAGTTCCATGTTCAAACTTTGTTGTTTGATTATTATAGATATTGGCTATACTGTGCCACTGTATGCCTGAATAAAGTTCAAGATTTCAAAGAATAGCTATAAAAGTGAGTCTTATGAAAGAGAATAAAACTGTTTAAAAAGTATACATAAAAAGAAATCACACTGAAATTGCACTGTGGTCTGTCTAATCAGTCTTATGTAGCACCCCGTGTTCTGTTCTTGTCACAATCTTGCTAGGAAAATATTAATGGATATTATAAAGTTACAGAAGGCTATTTCAGGACTCGATTTTTTTTCAAAATATATTAAATATCGTGATTGCATACATAAAAAACAAAAGATTAAAGAACTAAACTAACAGTATACTAGATTATTTCCATAGATGAGGTAATTTAGACAAGATTGTATATATCATTGGACAATGCATGCTGTTCTCATTAATTACAATTAGTTTTTCATCACACAAATAGCAAAATATGTCTTTTGAGTCTAGCTGACTGATTTCAGAGTAAGAAAAACACACAGAGTTAATATAATATACTTTCTGTAACTTTGTGTACTTGAAACTAAAACACAACATGGCAGCTGCCTGGGCAGCATGGAAATGTCTCTCAAGAATAGAATACTCAGAAAATGAAATAACATCTCATTTTATGTGCACAACACCTATACCACAATTACTTGCAACTTGTCATATAACTAAGAAACAGGGAGAAATATACATCGTATGATTTTTGACTTGGGGTAAGACTACATTACCTGCTGGATTGAGGGGGAGTGATCGATCCATCAGAGGTTGATTTACCATGTCTTGTGTAGACATGATAAATCGATCCCCAGGCGCTCTCCCTATCTGCTCCGGAACTCCACTGCCGCAAGAGGCGGAAGTGGAGTTGACGGAGGAGCGGCAGCATTCGACTCACTGCTGTGAGAATGCCCATGTAAGTCGACCTATATACATCGACTTCAGCTATGCTATTCGCATAGCTGATGTTGCGTATTGTAGGTCAATCCCGCCACACACACCCAGTGTAGACCTGGCCTTGGACACACTAGGAAGCAAGGCCTGATACTATAAATTAGTTTTAAAAACAAGCCATATTGTTTCTTAATCAATTAACTTAACCCAAAAGGGTTTTGAGCATTCCCTCAGAGTAACCCAGCTAAAACTAAGCTGCTACATATCCTCCTCAAAGCCTAACCACCATAGGAGAGGGCAAACAATGGACAGCCACTCTCCAAGTAACTATCTCCTCTTCAGCTGAAAAGTCCACAAAGGTGTGCTCCTTCCTGCCAACCTCAAACCCTCGCCCACACTCCTGAGTGAGTAGGGAGCAATGGAATTAGCCATCACAACATAAATTTCCAAATTAATACTTGATTGTAATATTTACAATTCATGCTCCATTGAATGATGTTCCGAGCTAACTAACTGAGGAAAAGCAATAATGCCATGTGAGTTTTGAGACTAACACAGCAAAAATAATTGTCAGTATTCGCCAACAATCTGCAGATCAAGAATTACTCAAATATACATACCACAGTTTTATGGTATGTATATTTGATACCATATCAGTATCACAGTTTGATGCAAAATTCACTGAATTCATTTTTGTGTGAATTATTTGTCCAGATCCATGTAAAATATAAGCCCAAATTCTGTATTCCTTTGAAAGAAAATCTCCCCTTGCTTTCAGTGGGAATTCTGCTTGCATTGAGGGTTTGGAATCTGCTCCATATGCCAGTAGCACTTCATAAAACACAGAACTTTTGACCTATTAAACAAGGAACATAGCAAGCTGAGAGCTGCTGTGGATTAATGCAGTAGCCTTTCACCTCCGGAAACCTGCACTTAAGTCACGCTTTAAAGGTCAAAAAGAAAATTACTTTCATGATCTCTTCATAGTCCCAGTCTATTAGAATACGTCTATGATTGGAATAGCAAAAGACTTGGCAGATCAAGGCCTGAGGAGCATTGACAGGGCTGTACCTGTAAGCTCAAGCCTCATTTCTGTGAACAATTATTCACATACTTAGCTTTTCGCACATAAATAGTTCAAAGTTTGGAATGTGTATAAGTCTTTGCAGGATCAGTGGCATACACAGTACCATGTACTGTTGCAATCAGTGCTATTTCTCCCTCATTTTTGCAAGCACCAACAGTAATTTACTGAAAACCCCACAAAAAAATTCTATGAACAAAATTCTGCCCCATTTACATCTGTATAATGAGTTGACGTCAGTACACAGGATAGACTCTGGCATTATATATGTATAAGAATAGTTCACAGTACAATATTTAGCAAAGAATTTTTGGTTGAAATGGTTTAGAGAAATTAAATGGTCAGGGAAGATATTTACTTTAAAATACAATTTGAATATGCTATTTGAATATATTCATTTTCTGAACTATTTATAATCTAAAATAATTCATAAACATTTCAAAGTAAAACCGAAAGATCATTTCTAATAGAGATAAGATGGTTTATTCCTGGCCAGTGGTAAAAGTGGTAGTGGGTATGTGCAATATATACTTTTTAAAAAATTAAAAGCAACAGTAAAGTTACTAGTGTTATTTTTCACACCTGCCATCTATTCTAACATTGGCTTTCTGTCCATCTGTCTAGCTAGGTACTTGTATGGACTTCATCTCCACAGTAACCGAGCAACTACTGAAGTATTTTAAAATAGAAAATATACTAATATTCTCTTTCATCTTACCTAGCCTCTAGAAGAAACTGTTTCGGTAGCCCATAGAAGATTATATATATATATAATGTGTGTGTGTGTGTGCGCACATGTGCGCACTGTGTGTGTGTCTGAAAAAATTAGAGAGAAAAGTAAGACTTGTAAGAGTTGTGACTCCTGAATTCACAAGCCCCTCTGCCCCCAATAATCAATTTTAGACCTGCTTAGAAAATAGAAATTTTAAATGCAAAATTTTGAAACTCCTACCTTTTAACTCACTGACTGGCTGAACGTGTATCAATGTGCAGTAGGCACAGACGGCAATCATGTTATTACCTACCAGTCATTAGAAACTTTATTATGTTGAAAAAAAAATTATTTTACTGAAAACACCACAATGTAAGAACATAAAAATTGATAGTGCAACCAACTGGAAGGTAATAAAGCTGGTCTGTAACTGATTCTTGCTATTTCAAACAACAGCCAAAGAAAGCCATAAGGAGAAAAATAACTAGCAGTTATTGTACAACTGTTTGGTTTAATTGCTTAAATTTGAAAAGTTAGTAAATGCTAATATACAGAAGTCAAATGATTGATTTCTTTTATTTTTTCTCTGAAAACTTTTTCTATTACACACTGTTTAATTTTATACTAAATGTCATTTTATTATAAATAGGATGCAATTAAACCTATAAAATATAAATTTACACCTTTTTTTCAAAATGAAACCAGTTGTTTTCTTAAAATTGGGCCCAAGTTTTGACCTAGAGCCTGATGCAAAGTCCATTCAAATTACCTCAACGAGCTTTCAATAAGGCTCTCAGTGTGAAGCCACCAACTTTAATAAAAGCCACAGAAAAGTTACCTCAACATAACTCTGCCATTGAAGTTCCAGAAGGCACCAGTTCTGAGAACATTTGGTACCTTTTCTGCATCAGTTGAAAACCAAAAACTCTTTTCTGTACTCACAATGTAGGTAGAAACAACCTGTTTGCTAATACTGTAGAGATCAATTAAATACCAACTGAAGTCAATGGCAGCTAGACAGCCTCCCCTCTCTTTTTTTCTTTTTAGCTGAATGAGTAGTATAATATATGAAGTGTTTCTCAATATTTCCTCAAAACTCAGGACCACCTTGTCTCATAAGCTGTGTCCACACTGCACCATATGAAAGTAGCCAGAGATAGCTAGTGGAGGATTACCTTATGAGTAAGGGAACTCTCTGCTAGTATAACCACGTTCTGTGCCTGCAGCATCTTCTTACATACTTTGCATGCTGGGGTCAGAGCATGAAGGAGGCATGGCAGAGTGAAGCTATGCAGATCCTCCAGTGACATGAGTTAGATCTCCTCCCTTGCCTTTCTAGCTTGAGCCAGGGTCAGGTGGCTCAAATCAGGGCCACCACTCCATGTGGCTATTCTCTGGGATGATCCTTTTCCGGCAAGTGCAAACAGCCCAGCATGCCTGGGGTCTAATGTGTCGGGGATCACCAAACAGAGGGGATTATATTTGCCTTACAAAACTTCCTCTATTTCAACCAGGTGATCATGAATGATATCACTCTCCTGAAGCAGACACAGAAAAATAAAGACCGAATGTTGCATGAATGTGACCAAACCCCAGGACCATTCACTGCCATGCTTTTTGCTGCAGTGATTCCAGACCACTTGTTGCTGGCTTGGAGTGGTAAAGTGTCCTACTATGGAGGACAAAATAAGGCAGCCCTCCACAGAAACCTTCTGCAAAAGTTTTCAGAGTACCTCCAGGAGAGGTTCATGGAGATGTCCCTGGAGGATTCCCACTCCATCCCCAGACACTTTAACAGACTTTTCCAGTAGCTGTACTTGCAGTGAATGCATCCCGATTGTTCAGGGCAAATCAAACATTAAACACAATTGCTTTTAACCCCTGTAGTGTCATTGCAAATGTCCACTCACCAGAGATGCCTTCTTCGCCTTCAGAGTCCAGGAACAATATGCCCTGGGAGGGTATTGGCTCCAAGGTGAGGAAAAGGTCTTGGCTGCCAGGAAGAACTGAGTCTCTGCTTTCCTGCTGCGCATTCTTCTTCACCTCTTCCTGCTCCTCTTCATCTACAAAATCCTCATCTGTGTTGTGTGAGGCTGCCAAAGGCAGGTGTTCATGGAGAGTGTTAGGGTACTGGTTGGATCCCCCCCTAAAATGGCATGCAGATGATCAGAAAAGCGGCATGTCTGGGGCTCTGACCTGGAACAACCATTTGCTTCCTGTGTCTTTTGGTAGGCTGCCTGAGCTCCTTAATTTTCATGTGGCACTGCTGTGCATCCCTAGTATAGCCTCTCTCCACCATGCCCTGTGCGATTTTGCAATATATATCAGCATTTCTTCTGCTGGATCGGAGTTCTGCCTGCACTGATTCTACACCCCATAGAGCAAGCAGATCCAGTGTCTCCCATTCGCTCCATGCTGGAGCTTGTTTGAGATTCTGGGATTGCATGGTAACCTGTTTTGTTGAAGTTGCCATGCTGATCAAACAGGAAACGAAATTCAAAAGTTCACGGTGCTCTTCCTGTGTACCTGGCTAGTGCATCGGGGTTGAAAGTACTGTCCAGATTAGTCATACTGGAACACTCTGGGATAGCTCCCGGAGGTCAATACCATCAAATTTCACAGTGCTGCATCTACAGTACCCCAAATTCGACCCAGGAAGGTTCATTTTAGCACTACTCCCCTCATCAGGGAGGAATACAGAGGTCAGTTTTAAAAGCCCTTCAGATCTGCAGAATGGGATTGGTTGTCTAGATGCATTCAAAGATGCATATAAAAATCAACCTAACATGGCTAAATTCGACCTAACCTCATAGTGTAGACCAGGCCTTAGTTCTGAGTGAACGTGAGCCATGTCCATCACTTTCTCTGTCGCAGCCTTTCACAACACTAATAAACAGTTCTCAAACAATTTTGATTGTCACTCTTTTCATCCATGTTTACTACACCTTTGTTTATAGAGTAATTCATTATCTTCATAATTGTGTCCTTATTGGCTAGCTTCATTTTGGCCTTTGCATATAAATTGTACAAATATTGTGTTCTCTATGACCTTATCCACCATACAAGCGCTACTGAAGCAATTTAAAGGGGTAATTTTTCCATTTTGTTTTTCCATCATCTCCCCGATAAAATAATCATAATTTCATTGTTACGTTCAAAAGAATCATGAAATATGCAATGGCATCTAATGTGAATGAACAAAGCATTAGATGGGAATAAAATGATAATCACTGTTTTTAAAAAAGGAAGAACAATATGTCTAAATTAAAATGCTGGTCAACAGAACACAGAGCTGACATTTACAAAGGTTATGTTTGACTGTAATAAAATAAATGACAGCTCTTTGTGTACACAGTTGTCAATTAGCATTGCATATGTGTCTCTTTTGGATACATTTATTTATGTCTAATGACTCTTTATTCCAGATGCAAAAATCTATTATTAATATTTGATAAGTGCTCATGACTGAGGCAAATAACTAAGAATAATAGAATCAGAGGGGTAGCCGTGTTAGTCTGGAATTGCAGAAGTGACAAAGAGTCTTGTGGCACCTTAAAGACTAACTAAAATTTTTTTTAGAGCATAAACTTTCGTGGGCTAATACCCACTTCGTCGGATGCATGCAGTGGAAGTATCCAGGGGCAGGAATAAATAGGTAGGCAAGAACCAGGTGGGAGATAACAAGATTAGTCCAATCAGGCTGAATCAGCTTGTTATCTCTAATCAGGGAGGTGAGGTGTTCCTCTAGCAGCTGAACTGGATATGTGAATAGCGAGAGAAGAGAAGCTGCTTTTGTAGTTAGCTAGCCATTCAAAATCTCTATTCAGTCCCAAATTGATTGCGTCAAATTTGCAAATGAATTGCAGCTCTGCAGTCTCTCTTTGCAGTCTGGACTTGAAGTTTTTTTGCTGCAAAATGCTGACCTTTAAATCTTCTGTGGTGTGTCCGGTGAGGTTGAAGTGCTCTCCTACAGGTTTTTGAATATTGCCATTCCTGGTATCTGATTTGTGTCCATTTATCCTTTTTCATAGGGACTGTCCAGTTTGGCCGATGTACATAGCAGAGGGACATTGCTGGCACATAATGGCGTATATTACATTGGTAGATGTGCAGGTGAATGAACCAGTGATGGTGTGGCTGATCTGGTTTGGTCCTGTGATGGTGTTGCTGGTGTAGATGGATTGGAGAGCTGCAATTCATTTGCAAATTTGACACAATCAATTGGGGACTGAATAGAGATTTTGAATGGCTAGCTAACTACAAAAGCAGCTTCTCTTCTCTTGCTATTGTGGGCTCATGGGGTACTTTGCTAGATCAGATCCAAAACTGGTGCCAATGGCAGAGCCTACTCCCCCCTGGGACATACCTTTATGTCTGGGTATAATATTGCTAGTCTCCTCAGCTCCAGTGCCTGCTGCTGGCTGGCTGCCTCTGGCAATAGGCCTTCTGTGTCTCCATCCCGCGAGCCAACACACAAAGTTTAAACCTTATTTGAGCTGATCACAAACATATACAAATGAACCTGAATAATTATTCTGCCCCAGAGAGCTACTGAATGCTTCCAGATCTACTCACTAACCCAATCTTGGAGTTCTCCCTGTAGAACCCTACCCTTCCCCCGTAGCATGCTTCTCTCTTGACCCTCCCATTAGGTCCTAGCTCTGCCAGAGAGACACCTGTCTCCTCTGCCATCTCTCCATTAAGAGAACTCTTTCAATCTACTTATTATGGTTTAGCTCTGGCCAGGAGCCAATTAACCTCCCCAGGTGCAAAGCATGACTAATTGAGAGCATTCACTAGCTTTGCAGGTGATGGGAATTAAGCCCCATCACACTACCACTAAAGGGCCTTTCAATTTGCCTTGAAATCCTTTCTTTGTTAAACTGCTGAAATATTCAGAATTTTAGTCCTCATGCTGTGAGTTGCTGTTTGACCTAAATTTCCCCTGACCAATAACATTCACACTGATAGTAGACGAGCACCTCCCATGCCCTCAACCCCTATTGACCTGAGGATGCTCAGGAGCTTGTATGATGAATACCCAATTACTAATATTCCCTTAGGTTAGTGCTTGATCTGGCTTCTACTGAATTTTATTTTCCACTTATGAAATCAAGTACATTCAATAACAGCAATGCTTATGTTACTGTGCTATTTGTTTTTTAAATATTAACTTTTATGGTTTGCAAGAAAGTTTGCATTGACTAAGAAGTGCCATTAACATTTTAGAAAGTTATAATTTTAGTTTACTTAATTATTTTGTTCTTATTGGGTAAAGGTCTTGATATTGATCATTTTGATAGACTCAGTTCGAAGTACACTCATAAATAGGAAGGGCATTTAGAGATGTAATATTATTCCCCTATGTCCTATTCAAAAATTCCTTCTGGTTCAGTTTATATGAAGTACTTTATCTAAGCAAACATGTTTCATTTTAATATGTTAAAAATGAGGCAGTTTATATGATAATGATTTAAGCCTCCAGTATCAGGTATTTATAATGAGCTATTTCATGGGCCCCTATTCACATGCAGAACACTAACAAAGTGCTTTAATTTATTACCCAAGAACTAACTGACAATTCTAAATGTGATAGGGCACACATAATAAGGGAATACAGGCGTGATTCACCCAGCAGTATGTTCCTCAGACGTGTAACCTAGTGATTTGATAAACATCAGAGGGGTAACCGTGTTAGTCTGGAATTGCAGAAGTGACAAAGAGTCCTGTGGCACCTTAAAGACTAACTAAAGTATTAGAGCATAAGCTTTCGTGGGCTAATACCCACTTCGTCGGATGGGTATTAGCCCA
>ML677371.1:8771473-8797055 GCA_007922305.1 Dermatemys mawii | reverse complement strand
AACAAACAAACAAAAACAAAACAAAAAACAAAAAAGCTTGTGCAATCTAAAATTGGATAAGGAAACAACCAACATAATCAAATTAAATCTCAGCTCTTAAGCTTATTGTGATTTCCACCATAAAACATAAACAGCCTAAATTCATGTGGCTCAGATATGCCAAAAGATTCATGAACCTCAGGCAATTTTTGACATACAAAAGCCTAAATCCATGTAACAAAACCACAACCAGATGAGTTCACATAACAGTGAATTTTATATGGGAAAGAAAAAGATAAATGTTATAAAATGTGGCTAGTTTGTGAAATTGTTTGGATAAAATTCCAGACCACTTCTAGCATTATTCCATGCTTGCCAATAATTTCTTATGAAAACAAAATTATAAAATCTTACTACCTCAGGAGTTTGCTATTTTGAAGAGATCACATGAATTTATGAGACCATTAATTATCAATGTTCCTTGAGCAGGAATGGCTATTTGGTATTCAAACAAATATCAAAACTGTTGTTCAACATGTTGGTGACCACTGGGATTAGAAGGAATGTATATGGTCCACAAGTTATATAGTCATTCCAGCCAATCAGTGGCTGTATTTAGACTCTCTATGAGCTAAACACGGTGTGAAACATGGTAAATCATATCCCCTTATTCTCAGTCTCCCTTAGAGCTTGTCTAGAAAATAATATCATGACAACACTGGATTTAGGACTTGATATAGACAATGAAAAGTCGTATTTTCCATCATGTCAGCTGACTATTGTGAACTCTAGGTTTAATTCTGAATGGCTGAAGCAATTTTAAACATGATAATCCCTGTCTATACTAATGGTGAAATTCTGGCCTCACTAAAGTCAATGGCAAAATGACCATTCATTTCAACAAAGACAGGATTAAGTGTGTAACATTGTGTTAGGAATCAAACCCCTCAATATCATATTTTAAGATGATGCAATTTTCTATGGTAGGCAATCTATTAGATATGCTTATACTCACTCTAAAATTGTGTAAGGAAGTCTAATTCAGTGTAACACTGAGGAACTAGAAGGAAATGTAAGCTAATGTAGCCTCCACTTTACTTTAAATCTTCTTACACCTTATTCTGGCTTCTTATGAAATTTACACCAATATAAACACTTCATACGTAGGAAGAATAGAGTCTAAGAAGATGGGTCTAATGGAGTCTAACTGCATGCCAGAGAAGAGCTAAGATAATGTAAAAGAGACTAAAGCATCAACTGTCTTACACATTACCTCTGAATTTGGCCCTCTGTCATAGGACTTAAGTGATCCAGCCATTTTGTCATCTTTCTTCACTTGTTTTGGGGGGTTGGCTGGAAGCACCGGCTTTTATCCTGGAAATATCCTTTTGAAAGAGAAGGGAAAATATAAAGTGGAAAGAAATATCTACATTCAATGGGTGAGTGTAATAGCTGCCTTACTTTGAGGATTAATGTAAACAACAATAGGGGCCTGAAATCAAAACACAGACAGATGTCATCATCCAAAACAAAGGCACATGTGAATCTGATCAGGAATCTGAACTGTGTGTGTAGGGGGCTATTCATTGGATATTGTTTGTTGGAAGTATGTGTATCTGCATTTGAGAGACAGGAGGGGCAAAAAGCAAAAATAAAACAAATACACAAATAAAAAAAACAAACAAAGAACAACAACAAAACATAGTTACAAGGAGAAGGCAGCAACAAAGGTTCAGACAGGCTGCACAAGCACTGAGTGTGTGGTCTTGGGAAAAGCCTAGAGAGTGCACTTTTGGGTTGAGTGCTGGTTTGTCAGCGGTGTGAATCTGAGAGTAAATTAACTATCTTCTGTCATTTGATTCTTGCCGTTGTCAGGGAAACAAGGCATTGCACATTCTTTGTGAATAAAGAATAGTGCATCAAAAATACCGGAGTCCCATAATCAATTTCTCCGCCTAACAGAAACAAAATGTGACAGATTTCTGTTACCAATCTGCCTGGGCCTCAGTTGATCAGGCTTAGACTGCAGCATCATAGGGGCGGCGATGAAGAGAACACACCATGTGACTGAATGTTAAAGCTTTATTAAGAAAATAATAATAAAAACAAAACAGTGGTGAATGCGGGAACTGCTTCCACATCACTCAAAGGAAGAAAGAAGCATTAGTGCTCAAACCCTGACCCACTTTCATATTCACAGCCACTCCACCCCCAGGCTGGCCAAGCCTGAGGGGTAGTGCCAGAAGAGGAGGGGAGGTGGGGGTGGATGGGAGTTTTGTCCAGTGCACCAACTGTCCTGGGGTTCCGCTGCCAATCTCCAACTTGCTTCTGCTTTCGGAAGAGTTTTTATGCCCCGGGGTCTCTCGGGAGTATCCCCTTCAGAGACCTTTGCTCAGCATTCCAGTCCAGACTGCCTTATGTGGCTTCTTCAGCTTCCCCAAAACACACCGGCTCCAGGGACAAAAGGCAGCCTATTGAGTCTCCCTGGACATTCAACCTTCGCAAATGTGTAATCTCAGTCTGGCAACTTGTTTTGCCTTTGTTTTGCTTTTGTCTATATTTTCCCATGGCCATCTGGGGCTGACAGCAGTTTTTTTGGTGTTTGGCATGATCTGTGTCGATTCTTGACCTCGAACGCAGAGCAGTTTTCTCTTTATCTCTAGGCCAAGCTGACTTTTCAAATTAACCAGTTCCTTTCCCCCATCAGCCTCCTGGAACCCGCAAAGGAACCTTCATTCCACTTTCATACCTTTAACCCTTCCCAGAACACTTTGCAATGCCTGCAACAGCGTTAGCAACATATAATACTGATCTCCTTCCCCAGGGGACTTGAGGGAGGCGGCCACTGGGATGTGACAAAAGTGCAGGGTCTCAGACTTTGACCGAACCCCAATAGGGTAACAATACAAACAGCTAAAAACAGATTAGCGTTTCTAACTGATCAAAAATGGCAATACAGGAGAAGAATTTATTTTCTCTCGTCTAAAACAATGTATAACTAGTTGTTCTGAAGTCCCACTTTATCTGTTTCAATGGCTGAACTGCTGTCCTAGTTGATCTAAATCAGTACCCAAGGCAACTTCTAATGCATAGGGTAATGTCAGTTTCCTCAGCTATTCAGTAATTAAAAGCATAAAAAACCTAATTCTCTTTAGAATGATTTTTCACATGTCTAAGTACCCAAGTGAGTAAATAAATATAGTGACTTTCTTTTGTTTGATTTCTGAAGTAAATTAAACAAATTAAAACCAAAAGGAAAGTTTCAGCCCAAAGTCTATGCTGGCTTCTGTAGGTATATATCGTGATGAAGCCACTAACTGGTAGAAAGTTAGCCAGTGAGAAGAGGAAGTGGTCTCATACCGCACTTTTCTATGAGGATGCAGGAGGCTGCACAACCTGAAACTTGGGAGATACTGGTCTCAAAGGTACTGGTATGAGGATTTAGTGATTCAGCAAATGCCTTCAGCAGCCTCTGCCAACAGGTGCTTTATGTGTTGAAAGCTGCACTTAGAAAACTGTTCACAGTGTATAACAATGGTGTTGAACCTACAGATTATGAACAGTCCTAAGTATTTTGATAAAGAATACCTTCTACCGGCCTATATCATTGGTTCTCAACCAGTGGTACATGTACCGCTGAGGGTACGCAGAGGTCTTCTAGAGGGTACATCAACTCATAAAACATTTGCCTAATATTACAACAGGCTACATAAAAAGCACTAGCAAAGTCAGTACGAACTAACGTTTCATACAATGATTTGTTTATATAATATATATACTATACACTGAAATGTAAGTACAATATTAGTATTCCAATTGATTTATTCTATAATTATATGGTAAAAATGCAAAAGCAAGCAATTTCTCAGCAATAGTGTGCTGTGACACTTTTGTATTTTTCTATCTGATTTTGTGAGTAGTTTTTAAGTGAGGTGAAACTTGGGGTATGCAAGACAAATCAGACTCCTGAAAGGGATACAGTGGCCTGGAAAGTTTGAGAGCCACTGCTTTCTCTGAACTATGTTCATACACACTAATATAAGTAACTGGTACGAAGACCTATCATAACACTATGAAGCTCCCAACCATAACATAAAACTGTTCCAGTCTCCTGAAAGCAATAAAAAATAGGACAGCCGCAGTTCCACCTCCTATCCTTCCTTAGGGTGAATTTCCTCTGAAGTGCTGGGGACAGCTCTCAGCACTCTGCAACAGCTTCAATGAATCTGGTTGACATAAATGTGGATCTGTGAATCCATCAATGCTAACGTTAAAGCTACTTGGGGGAAAAAATCATTAACCAGAGGAAAAGAATTCAAGTAAAACAAAATTAAATAATAAAACAATGTCCTTTAATCCTGCTAATAGAACTATGGGGTAATGTGCATCAGACTAATGGCTAGATAGGAAATAATTTGCAGGTAGTTTGAAAGGCTCATCAAGATTTCATTTATTCTCTCATGACACAGTGGACTCGAAAACACTCTCAACATTTCAGGACCTTTTCAATTCTTCTTACATTCCATGTAGTTGCCTTTCAGTTGGCCCCAAACTGCATAGATTCCCAGCGGGCCAATTAAGTTGCTCAGACTTTCAGTATGGCCTTCCTTAATTCAGTAATGAGTGAAAAGTCTCTTCAGGGGATGTACTAGATAGTACATGCGACATTCCTGTTTCTAATTGCAGTGGATGTATGAAGACAGAAAGGATAGGAATTCACTTGCACACTTCTGTAGCTGTAGGGCAATTAACATCACATTTACTACTAGCCCAATTTCAAATGGGGCTAATATTTAGTAGGTTTCCAGTTTATATTACACTGGGTATTACAGTGGTCCTGTGCCAGAGATGTTTGAGTAATTTAATACAAGGCATGTTGGAAGGCCCTCTGCAGCTCAGGTATTAATTATTAATTGTTATCATTATTGCATGCATTCCTAAGGCACCCATAATGGCCTATCTGGTATTCCCCTTATAGAAATATAACTGCTCTCTGTCAGAGGAAGGGAGAAGGGATGAGACTCTCCTCTCTATTCTCTTGGCAGGAACTTCTTCTTCAACAAAACTGGCAAACCCAGGTGATGCTCAGAATGCAATGTTAGGACCATGCCAGCACCGCATGACAGGAAAGCCAATTTATGGGGATGAGTCTGCAGCAAAGGTACCACATAGGAAGCATGACTTTGGCTGAGTCGTATCTCTGGTGGGAGCAAATTCCACAGAGGAACATCCATCAAGAAAATCTATCCTCCAGACCCAACCAGTACTATTTTGGGACCGACTGTAAAATGATTCTTGCTGATCACAATCTGAATTTTGGGTGAGGAAACTGAAGACACCTCTGATGAAGCCTTAGTCTGTTAGGTCTTTATAGATAAGCATAAGGACTTTGAATTTAACCTAGGATTTATACGGCAGTCCACGGGTATTATGGTGCACAGGCATGGAAAACTGAATTGCCTCCAATATACCACAGGGTAAGATTTTGAGAGCGAGAAAGAGAAAATAAAATAGCACCTATTTCCCCTGTGAAAATATATTTTTTCTCCTCAGAAGCCAGAAAAAAATTCAAGGCAAACTCACAAAATAAGACCTTTTTTGTGAAACTACAAGAACATCATTATTTGTCAATTTACTCATTTGTGAGATTTTTTTTCTTTCTCCCCACCCCTTTATTTGCTGTTTCAAGTTAAGATGCTCAATCAATAAGCATCCATATTATCTGAAAATTATCCAAATATTTTTGTTCCAGAAATTAAGCTGGAAACTGCTGTCTTGTGACATTTCCAATGCACCCTGCATTGAGATGAATGAAGAATTCTGCACTGTAGCCTCTCTTTATTTTCCAAGTTTTGTTTGTATATGTATCTTCACTCAGCACGATTAATATTCCTGTTTGAGGACTGTGTTCCTTACAGATTTAATGTGGTACATGTGGAAATACCACTTAATAAACAAGCAGCTTCATTCTGTACTTCTGCAAATTCAAAAGGATTTAAGGTGTAGCCCCATGAAGAGCACATTACAATAATCCAGCTTCAAGATGCCAGAAGCATTGGTAACCATGGTGAGGTCTTCATTTGAAAGAAAAGTTTGAATCCATTTTGTTAAGTTCCAGTGCTAAAAAGCACTCTTGATAACTATAGCCATCAAAACATCCAGAAGCCAATGGGGGCACAACAGGACTCTCACACTGTAAACTGAGTAACAAACATTTAATTAGGGTGACCAATTATGATTCTTGATACTGGTACATTCTGCTGCATGAAAAAGGTTGCATGCCCGTTCAATGGTCCAAGGAAACTATGCAGCTCTAAAATTGTACCTGGTATATTTATATTACTTGCAAACAATCCATCAAAAACAGTGTATATATCAAATTGATGATCCATTTCAAAAAAGATCTCTGGGACATCTAATCCTAACTTCTCTGGCATTCTGTATTCATACATTACTGAACCTCAAATGTTCTAGAGGTTTGCTCCAAGAGATTTGCTGTTGTATCCACTTTGATTAACATGGCCTTGTGCCATTCAGCATTAAGTTCTTAGTCGGAGCTTTTCTTTCCAGGATCAGACAATCTTGGATTTAATTGCTCAAATTTATTGCGTGTTGGTGTAATTGTATGTTGAATTGTTTCCTGTCTACATTAATCTCCCCTCTGCTTTTATCAGCTCTGCTAGCATCCTTGAAATTGGTTCTGCTGTCTTAGTGCCATTAAATCACATGACTGAGCCACCTGTTGTTTGGGTTAATTTTAAATTAGTGCTGATAAAACTATTAATCAAAAGCACTAGGGCATCCTTTAGTAATACTGTTGCAAGCTACAATGTTTTGGTCCATTACAGTAAAATTCAGTAACAATTTTTACAGATTAGCCTCAATGTCAGATCCAACCCGCCTCGTGGCATTTTTAATTGTGGCATGAACAACAGACTAGCTCTTCTAATGCTTGTTCTTCTGGGCTTTTGTGGGACTGTGCTACTGCGAGCTCTGATGCATGCAATGAGACTATCGTGGCTTTCTCCCCACTGCTTGTAGTACCTTTTCAGTGTTCAGTGAAGATAAATGAAGGGTGGGCTAAGTTGAGTCAGGACTAAAAGAGGAGACAAAGAAAAGGAAGTTGAAAAGATAAGAGAAAAATAAAGCACATAAGGGAAGAAGGGAGAGTTGTGACAGACCAGAGCACAATCCAGACCAATATGTGACTGTGTCTCCCTTGCCCTGTAACATCGGGTACCCTTTACAATGCCCTGCTGGGGTAGCCTCCAGCCTGAACTGCTCACAAACAGCTTCCAACATATAAGACACTCCCAGCTATACCTCTGTGTGCTGCAGCCAGCCACCCACACCTTGGCTTTTGCCAAACTGAAAAGTTACTACAGGGTGACCCCAACATGTTCCCAGTCCCAGATTGTCCTCCAGAAATGTATGTCCTGTACTGCCCAGCCCTCTCCTGGACACTTCAAATATACTGAGTTTGTTATTCCTTTAAGGAAATGATATGCACCCAACTTGTTACCCCAAATGGAGCTACCCAGACACTTTAAATTGAACATACGAGTTTATTAACTACAAAGAGATAGATTGTAAAAGAGTACAAGTAATGAGGCATAAAAGTCAGAAATGGTTACAAGAAAATCAAAGATAAAATGCTTACTGGTGCCTAACAAACCATATTTGAAGCAAAGTTCTCTCACCACACACTTTCAGAAATCATACTGACCAAAGCCTTTAGGTAAGGACCACCCCTCCCACAGTCCAATGGCTGTTTTCTTTGTCTTCTAAGATGCACAAGGCAGGGATGGATGGGCAGGGAAAGAGACAGGTGTCTCTTGGGGTGTCTGCCCCTTCTTTTTATACTCTTGTCCTGCTTTGAGAAGCATTTCCAGCTGGGAGCAAGGTGACAGGCAGTTTGTGTGGAAGCAAACTCCATGCTATTTCTTTGCCAAGGGCTGGGCTACACTGGGGGTGGAGGTGGGTTCAAACTAAGATATGCAACTTCAGCTACACTATTTGCGTAGCTGAAGTCGAAGTATCTTAGTTCAATTTACCTGGCTGTCCCCATGGCGGCGGGTTGATTGCAGCCACTCCCCTGCCAACTTCGCTTACTCCTCTTGCCGAGGTGGAATACAGATGTCGATTCAGAGATCGATTTATCACATCTAGATGACATGCGACAAATCGATCCCTGATACATCAAGCACTACCCAACAATCCTCCAGCTAGTGTAGCCCTACCCCAAGATGTAGATTTTTGCCTCTGCCCCCTTTCCTGCCAAAGAATGGCCACTGAGCAAGTAATGGCCCAGCAGCCTCATTTACACCTGGCTGAGGTGCTTGTTCTGTCTCTCAGGAAGTGGTTTGGCCACTTCCCAGATTTAGTTAGTGAAGATATATTTAGTCATGATTTCAGCTCATGTTCATAACTTTACAAATAATGTTCTATGTGACAGGACACTTTTCCTCAAAGTACACATAGAGAAGACAAAATGGAAAGTTAGTGTCCCTAGCTACATTCTCCAAAAGCCGGTCACTTCAAAGTGGGGAGCCAGTCAAGCTGCTTTGTGGACCACTGAAATCATCATGTGCTACTCCAGGGCACAGTATGCATGTCCAGTGTGGGAATGATCCATCCGTGCAAAAGAATTAGGTCCTGTTCTAAACAACACTTGTAATGGAATAACATGATGTCTAAAGCCAACACCAAAGGATAGCCTGTACTTACTGGCTGGCATTCTACCACCTGATATCAGGAGGAGGGTTACAAGCCAAAGAGAAAGATCATGGGAGATGGAAGATCCAAGGCATCCATTATATGGTGATGCAGGAGTAATCAAATGCCTTAAATCATGAAAGACTTTTATAACCAGTGTTGTGCTTTTGGACACAACAGATGATGAGCACAACTGAGGTTATGGAATTGAAATAGATTTGGAACGCCAGGAGAACCTAGAATTTAGAATGCCAGGAGAACCTTCCAGGAGGTGCCGATACGGACTGATCAATATGGCGATGGCTGAACTGTGTGCTCATGCAATCTGGCATATAAAAGTCTAACATGATCAAATGGGGCTACTCTAATGACATGAATATATGAGAGTGTGGTGAGGTGCAGACCATGGACAACCTGATCATTTGCCGACTCTTTGGGGAGATCTGATTGAAGGAGGACCTTGTTGCAGCAATGGAAAGAGCTATTGCTTGTGCACAGTTCTGGAAAAAAAACATCTAGTTTGTGACAATGACAGGAGAAGACGACTCCCTCATTGGAATCCTAGTTGTGGTGTAAATGTAAATGAACTGAAAAGTGTGTAGATAAATCATAAGATGCCCAATAATTCATTCAGGAGATAAAAAGACCACCTGGAGAGAGAAAATAATTAGGATGCTAAGAATTTGCTTCAAGTGAGATATTTGCTCTGACAACATAAAGAGTACCCGTGACCTCTGAAACAGTACCAAAGGTGCTAACTAGATTCAGGTTCAAAAGAACTCTTTGAAATGTTCATTATAAAACTATATAAATGGATGCAAGGACGAAGATATTTTGAGGGAAGGAAAAGTTGGTATATTAAGGGATGCTGAACTTAATCAAATGTGCTGTAAAGAAGAGATATAGTTGTATGTTACATGCGCTTTGATATCAAAGATAAAAAGATGAAGTAATTTCTAACATTAGTACTCTCTCAAAATCTTAATCATAGTGGGGTCATATCTTATTAGAGACATGATTTCATGGACCACTTCTCTCATTTGCACTCATGGGGACCACCTCTCTTCCTTTTGCTGATTGTGTAACACTTCTGTAGGAAGAACAGCCATTGATTATATGTAGAGTAATATTAGGAAAGTACTTCACATACCCTTAGCTGTAATTTTATGTGGTTTAGCAATGGGAAGCAAAGAGGTGAATCCAGCACCATGAGACCAGTCAGCTCACTGGGGATCACCAGCAAGTTATCTCTGAGCCATAGAGTGGGAATCTCTAATCTAAATATTGAATGAATGAAAACTGATCACAAAAGTCAAGAAGCATTATTTTAAAAAGCTGACAGAGGGGCTGGATTGGTCACATCATTAAAGTTGCATGAGAGACTTCCTGGGGTCCAGATCCTCCACTGATGGAAATCAGCTTGGCCCCACTGGAGCCAGTGGAGCTACACCAATTTCCACTAGCTAAGGCAACTGCCTACTGTTCAGGAGATGCTACCCTGAAGAGACATGAAATAAAAGCTGTTTAAGAACTACCAAACTGAACGCTCATTAAATTAGAATATTTGTATTTCTATTCATTCAAAAAACTATTATCAAAAATTCCAGTCATATGCACTCCATTTTTCCTAGTCATATGTTTATTCTATTTAATTTTTGTTCTATGATTCTCTCTCTCACACTTTCTCTCTCTCTTTTGCTAAAATGAAGTTGTTTTTAATTTAAAGCAAGCTGAAATTGAATTGGAGATACTTATATTGGAGACATTCCAGATATTTAAAAGGCAGCAAACTAGGCTCAATCATTCAGATAATCTGAATATTTATCCAAACCACAATGCAAAGCTTTTCTATCAATGGTTCCTGCTAACCTTCCTATTTCTGGGCCTAAATCTTCAAAATTGCATTCCCAGGCACAGTAATTGCATGTACAAATAATCAGCTGAGATTTCTAGGAGAATGTCTACACTGGATCTTGACAGTCTAATTTCCAGCTGTAGCTCTGATTGAAAATAGAAGTGTAGCCACAATGTTGGGAAGGGCTAGCCACCCAAGTACACATCTAGGATCTCTGATACGATCATACTGAGGGGGCTACCATCTCTTGGCACTCGTGCCACTATGGTAACAGATTTATTTTTAGTCCAGTAACTCCATCAGAATGTGGCTATGCCTCCGTGGGGTAGAAATTACATCTTCCAGTTCCAGAGTGTAATTTTCACTAGTGCTCAGTTACTCACTATAGAACTACTCAGATAAGTAAAGTTATCACAGTGGGAATAAGGACTTCACAATCTGACCCAAAGTGATCATTTGAGTGAACAATTAAACATCTATATTGTTAGAAGCACCCAGATTTTGAAGATCTGAGGCCAAATTCACCACTGTCATAAATAAATGCAACTCTACTAAAGGCTTTTGGTCTCTGCTGTTCCCGAGCTATCTATATATCACCAAGGTATAATCTAGGAGCCACAGAAATTGACTGAGTTTCCAAGTTCCCCAATCGTGAGTTTTTATCAGTATCTCCTGTAAAATGTAAAGCTGGCAAACATACATAAGAATTTTTTTTTTTGCAAAGAGATGGAGCTTAATCGCTAGTGATGAACTTCAGCAGCAGTCAATTTGAGACCGAAGCTATGATCTGAGTAGGATATTTATCAGAAGAAAACATGCTGAGGAGACTGCCAGGAGAAAGATTTATCAGTTGGTTAGTGCACTGTAAAGGCCAAAATAGCTGAAAGTGGAAGTGAACTCAGGAGAAATTTAGCTCCAGCACTTCCCCGCAGCGGGACCATGAACCAGCAATTGAGAATAATCAAAAGTTTCATAGTGTCACTCAGTCATGACAAGCATGATCCAGAGACTAAACTAGAGGGGAGAGATGGGATTCACATTTTTAAAAACATACAATAATGAAAGAGGAAAAAGGGTTAATTCCAGAATCTATTCAGACATTGGGAGAGAGAGAGGGTAAAATGACACACTGAAATGTCTGCAGTACATAGATGATACCTCGTGCTATATCTCATTCACCTCAAATACAAACCACCCAACCTTTCACCTTTCTCAGTGCATAACTGAAATCAGCACCTGAATGGAGAACAGCCAGCTAATGTTGGATAAAAGTGAAACTGAGATGAATGCTACTAAGAAGACAAACATTTTTGAAAAATTTACCTCTTCAATTACATCCCTCAGTAGCGATGGCACTCACTCTCAGGCAATTGTCAGTCAAATGCCTTGGGATGTTTATGGCTTTCTGAATACTATTGAAAGCCCCCAAATAATCACAGAGCAAAAAAACCATTCATTTCTGGTTAGCCCCACAACTGATTAAACCTAACCATAGCCTTGGTGACCCATGCCATTTGTGACCTCAAGTCTTGATTATTACAACTTCTTATACACAGGAATGAAACCATCTGCCCTGAAAACTTACAACTAGTGCAAAACATTGCAGCCCATCTGCTCAGCAGCAAAGGCCACTGTGAGCACATCAGATTGGTGTCCCACTCTGTGTAATGCCTCAGTATTGAAAACAGAGTCCAGTTCAAGGTCTCTGTCTTGATATTCAAAGTTGTTCATTGGATTGGCCCTGGCTATCTGACTAATCACCTCTCCATCTTTGACTGTGACCTCCCATGCCAGTTATGTTCCACTGGAACAATTAAATTGTCAGCTCCTGATGGGGAGCCTCAATGAACTTTGAGACAGAACTTTTGCAGGAGCTGGACTAGACTATGGAATTCATTTCTGCAGGAAATGAGAGTGAAGACAGACCTCTCCATTTTTAAAAATTAATGGAATTTCTTCCACTTTGCTTTTCCTCGGTTAGTTCTTCACACATGCCTGGACATGTACACGCATGCACAAAAACTTGAGCAAGTGTTTTTAAACAAAACATTTAAACTAATCAATCTATTTCTCCTACAGGCTGGAAAGTAGAGAGAAAGACTGAGCCTACAGGGACAAAAAGGTGTGAAATATTCCAGTTACATTTGCTCAACTAGGTCGAAAACCTCCATTAATGCCTTTACAGAAAGTTTTACACATTTAAAATCAATGTTTCAATTGAAACATACATTTTTGCTCTTGTAGACATGGCCAAACAGACTGTTATGTTTAATCTTCTATGTTTCAAATCTTAGGAGGTGGTCAGATACTGCAGTGCCAAGGGTTATATGCAGGGCTGTTGCAAGGATATTTCGCGCTCTAGGTGAAACTTCCACCTTGCCCCTCCCGCCCCGCCCCGCCCCATTCTGTGAGCCCTGTGGGGAACCCTGCTTGTGGCAGCTCCCCACCCTTCCTGCCCCCACCTTGCAGGTGGCAGTTCCCTGCCTTCCCTCCCGCCACTGGCAATGTCAGTTTCAGCCTGGAGAGGCTTCACCTGTGCTGGGAAGGGAGTCTGAGGGCTCCAGGCTGAAACTGACATTGCCGGCGGGGGTGCCAACGCCTGGGCAAAGCTCCGCCTGCAGATCTCAGACTCACTCTGCCAGTGCAGGCAAAGCTGCGCCGCTCCTGAGTGGCGGGGCTTTGCCTGTGATGGGAGAGGGAGTCTGAGGGCCGCATGTGTCAGCGTGTCGTGGGCAGCCCAGCCCAGGAACGCTTTAAAAAAATTGGGAGGCACCGCTTTTTGGTGCCCCCAAATCGTGGTGCCCTAGGTGACCGCCTAGTTTGCCTAATGGGTTGTACTGGCCCCGGTTATATCAATACTTGGGTACGTACATAGATAGATCTAGAATATTTGGTTCCATTTTTCATTATTTTCATCTGCTCTGCTCTCCCACATGAGAGGCGCTCACCTATGTTTTTATTTCCCCTTTGTGTATTAGGAAAAGAGGTAGATATCATTGGCTGCTGTTGGTCTTTTTTACGACTATTTTTTATTGTTATTTCTGAAGAGACTCACATGAAACAAGCATAACATGAAGCAACATGATACACTTCAAGAATCACTTGGGGGCTGACAGAAACTAATAGAAATGACTAAGATTAAATCAATCAATAGAAATGGGCTCCTAAATTAAGGGATAGAACCAAACCCAACTGATATCAAAGGGTGTCTTCTCATGGACTTCAATGGGCTTTGGATCAGTGCCTGGGCTCCAATTCTGAAGAAGGAAAAAAGCAAATGTGATTTGGGCATTGTAAATGACACTAGTTGTTATATAAATGAATATCATAAAATGGCTCAAAGTAGAGCTAGTGAAAAATATTAGATGGAACAATTTTCAGTTGAAAAATTAAGATTTGTGAGAATCAAAATGTTTCACGTATTAATTTATACAGCATTTTGGATGGAAAAAAGTCAAAATGTTTCATTTCAATAACATCAAAACATTTCAATTTGACTTTACTGTTTTGATCCATTTTGTTTTGACTTTTACATTATGTTAAAATATTATTATATTTAATATTTCAATATGATAAGAGTCCAAATGATATTGTTGAAACAAAATGTTTTGATGATTCCAGGTGGTGGCTGAAATCTTAATTTTCATTCCCTGGGAAATTTCAGCTTTTCATTCCAATTTTGAATTTTTTTTTAAGACACTTCTCAAATTTCCTGTGAAACAGGAGTTCTGGTTTCTGACCAGCTCTAGCGCAAAGATTTATAACTCTTAAAGTTTCCAGTTCTTTAAAAATCTGAGGACAAAAGGATCCTGAGCCTCTATAAATAGTCAGATCAGCCGGACCTAGCAGGTCCCATGTCACCAGACATGGGAGTGAGCTCGTCTAACAATTTTTTCCAGAAAATGACACCAGAGGAGGTGATAGATTCTTTAAATTGGGGATTAGTTGTGAAAGGGTTTGAGTCAAAGGTGGATGCAGGAACTAGTGGTAGAAGCTAAATATTCAGGTCATTTATACCAGCTTTAGGTAGACCTAACTGAACATAAACTCTGGAATCTTTATTTTATTAAACCACCTTTATAACAGAAAGTGATCCATACATTGTGAGGTCTGATCTGCTTCTGTTTAATCAAATGAGAGTTTTGTCTTTGGCATCGCAGGAATCATGATCATATTCTTAAAATCTCTGTGTATACAATTAATAAATAAAATTAACAGAATATAGAAAAATTAATTTTAAACATTCTAATTCACAAATATGAAGTGCAGAGATCCTTCAAAACCTACAAATGTCAAGTTGTAAACAAGAGAGTTGAGGGTGCTTAGCCACTCAGAGGATCAGACTCTTCATGTCTCAACTGAAGATTCTCTCCTCTTAACCAGTTGTCATGAGTTAGATTCTGGAAAGCACTGTCCCACCAACAGTCCCCACTGGCTGCAGAACAGCTGTCATGACTCAATGTCTCTCAAGATCATATTTGTCATTCCCCTGAGTTTTTTACAAATTTAATGAAGAAAGATCCATGAACTGCCCCTAAGAGCCAGACAACTGCAGTACATGGAGGTTTTAGTCCTTTTTCACCCATAAATTAATAGTGCTTGTTCTACTAGTGGATTTTAATTTAGAACTTTCAACTGAAAAAAAAAACAAAATGTATTTAAGATTTGAGAAAGACAAAAAGATGTAATTGTTTGCTTTTAACTTCTCAAACACTATATAAGTACAATGTAACACTCAGTATCATTAATATTTATTATTTGCATTACAGCAGTGTCTAGAGGCTCCAGCCAAGTTTGAGGCCTGATTGTGCAAACCTACAGTAAGAGATTGTAAGATCTTTGGGGAAGTGACTATCTAAATAAACCTGACAGATGAAGAGTAGGAAACAGAGTACAGAGAAGTGAAGTGACTTTCCCAAGATTACATAACAGAGCAAGGACTAGACGACTCATCTCCTGACTTGCAATATAGAGAACCAGACAATGCACCACAGGGCCTTTCAACAGCTTACCGTACAGAATCATGACCAGGAAGAAGAGGCAGTTGTCTGGGTGCACCGCAGGAAGGACAGGAGACACTTGTTATAGATTTTAATCAGGCCGCAACTTTATTATATAGATGTCTGGGACAATACTGGCAAATAAAGTGTACAGTGTAGGTAAATCTATGGTTATTCAAATCAATTATCTGGGGCTTCCATCAGCTCCCCCTTTGTTTCCATCCAGGTCCTCCATCCAACCCATGGCTTGGACCTTATCATCTACCATCCTCGTAAGAGTTAAGATGGGATATGAGAATGGGAGGATGGGATAGGTCTAGAAAACATGATCTTTGAGGAAAAACTGAAAATAAAATGGCTTTGTTTAGTCTGGAGAAGAGAACACCGAGTAGGGACTTGATAACAGTCTTCAAATGCGTAAAAGGCTGTTATGTAGAAGAGCGTGATAAATTGTTCATCTTAACCACTGAGGACAGGTGAAAAAGTATTGGGCTTAAACTGCAATAAGGGAGATTTAGGTTACGCATTTGGAAAAACTTCCTAACTGTAAGGGTAGGTGAGCACTGGAGCAAATTACCTAGGAAGTTTGTGGACTCTACATCATTGGAGGTTTTAAGAACTGGTTAGACAAACACCTGTCAGGGATGGTCTAGATAATACTTTGTCCAGCCTCAGTGCCGGAGACTGGACTAGATGACAAGCTGAGGTCCCCTTCAGTCCTAGATTTCTATGACAGTCATTCACCACTTTAAAAGGTGTGTCTAGGTAAGACACTTACTTCCTTTTTCATTTATGCTGCACTAAGAGCCAGCTATCTGTGTTTTCCTACCATACTTCCCTTGTTATACTTTAAGCAAGAGCTCAGAAAATGTTACAAAATGACAGTACACTTTGCACAACAACAATTAATTTACAACATACGTTGGCAAATAATATAAAATGTTGTGATGCCATTAAAAGAATATGTCATATAAATAGAAAATTCTTGGTCACGATATTTTCAAATACTGAAAATGACAAGCTTCATCCAGCCATTTGCACCATGTTCATCATCATTTCACAGTCCAGGCTTGAGAGTGCCTTCAATAACTCCACTGCAGCCAATAGAATTGTGCTTGCTTACACCAGTGCCAAATCTGGCCCCAAATTCTTTCCCAGTGTATCCACCTTGGAAGTGTTCCATGGACACAAAAATACCCACTACCCCACTAACTGGCAAGACTAATAGTGAAAAATGTTGAGAGAGAGAATATGAACATTAGGGTTTAATCGATATATATAAAAATAAACAAATTAATAATTGTAAAAGGCTGTAGTTCAGAAAGTATAACACTAACACCCAATTCCATGGGTTCCATGGTTTCTCCCTTAATATCTTCATAGCTCTCACCCCTAAATCACTGCCAAAAGTTCTACTGTCAAAAGTAACTAAAAATTGCCACCTTCTGACAAAAGTAAGTTTAATCTTTGTTTACTTCTGTAACTACTGCAGGTTCAAAACAGCTCTAGGTTGTCTTGTCTAGACTAGTTTTTTTTGGTCATGTGTTAAAAAACTTTGTGGTAAAAGTTAATACAAAAGCTCCACAACAATTGTGGCTCATTTTAGCCTGACTCCTAGATTGTCAGCTACTATAGTTGAGGAAGCACAGAAGTATTTCTCATATACTTTCTTATTAGGAGTGCTATGGCCCAAAGAGATCTATCTTCATGCTGGCCAGATGCAGGGGGTGATGGGAATAGGCTGCATCCCTTAAAGTAATGTGCACTTTGCATGCACAGGGGAGCTCCAGGATGCATTCTGCCTCTCTGAACCAGAAAATCTCTGGTGTGAGCCCCTATAGCATTACAGTTCCATACTGCCCTAATGGACAATGACCTAAACGTGGAGATAAATAGCCATTTACTATGATGTTCTCAATAAAATTTTCTAAAACCTAAACTTCTCTCTGGTTTGGCTTTTAAAGAGTAATTAACAAAGCCTTTCAAAACTCTCAAGGACAGAATTGAGTCCCTAATCTGTCTTGTGGCTTTTGGCTTTCTCTGGCTCTTTGTTTTTTCCAGAAATGCAGAGAGAGCAGACTAATACAATCCAGCTCTACTATTTAGAGCTCAGAGCAGAATTTTGCCCTGGACAGAAAGAAGCAAGGCAAAAATGAAAGCTCTATGAATGAGTGACTATTGTATTATACTTTTTTTGAGAAGGATCAATTGCTATTTATGAGTTGAAAATCTTCAGGCTTATCAAAAAACAAGTCGAACAACAAAGATAATTATGGTGGGAGCATTTCTTTCTGGTTCTAGAGATATTACTGATATTCCTCATTTTAAGTACAAGCTATTTGGCTGGAATCTAGAGCAGACCAGATCCTTAGCTGCTGTAAATTGACATAGCTGCACTGATGTCAATGGAGCTATGCTAGCTTCCAGAGAATCTGGCCCAATGCTTCTACAACAGAAATTAACTTTTTAAGTATAACAGATGTTAGCATTTTTCTACACACTGAAAAGAAAAACCTTCGGAGATGTATAAAGGACTATGCTAAATATTGCAGTAATGTTTAATGTAAATAGTCAAAAGGAGAATAAAAAGGAGAAAGTTTTATCTACAAAGTGTCCTATTTCTTGCTGATAATAGTTATTTGGCATATATTTAATTTAAAGTAAATGAAAAATTCACTTTCTGTTTTTGATCAACAGCAATTGAAACAAGCAGTAAGCTTTGTAAATAGCTTCAACTAGATCCTCATGGCTGATAAGTATTCATCTGCAGAGAGTACTACAAAAATTAAAGAATCTTATCCAAGAATATTTTGTAATCTCAGTGAAGAGATGAGCTTTGGTTTGTTTCTGGACTGTTGCTGGTTGCAAAAAGTGCCACAACTCTACTTCACATTTGTTTGGATAATACAATATAAAATGCACAGAAGGTCTCCAATTTTTCTGAAGCAAGAAGTCTACTCATGCAAAAATGGAAAATTTGTTGTACTGTACTCCTAAATGGTAAAGGTATTTATTGTAACTTGGGTATTGATCTAGAAAATCAATGTTGTTTCCTGTCAGGTCTGTCACTTAATATGAAGCTTTTTTCTTTGGAAAACTGCAGAATCACCAACTATTGGGATTCCTGAAAACACTAACAAACCAGACAATGTGCTTTTATATTTAAAGAGACAATAAGTATATAATAAATACCAAAATTATTCTCAATTATTGCCTTCCATATCGTGTCAGAGGGCACCATTTAACTTAATCTCACAGGTGTCTAATAGTTACGGAATTGGAAATATTTCATACACTTCAAGTCAGAAACAATTCAAAAAATCAGCAAATCTGAAGAATCAGGTTGCTCGACTAACAGGCCAAGATGGATTCTAAGACAGGTTGTGAGGAGCTGGGTGAGACAAAGATGAGACTAATACAGTAAGGAAGTGTTCCATATGTCAAAGAAAACCAAATACAGTAGACTGAGGCCAAATTGCAATTTGGTTAAGTACATTCTGCCAATAAAAATTCCAAAAAAAATATAGACTGCGATATTCTTGAATTCCTGTCCTAAATCTTCAGCAGTATTTCTGTGTGCTGTTTCACAGCTCCTGCTATCTACCATTGATAGCTGGAAAGAATCTTATTTCCGTGCTCGAGTACGAGCCTCATCCCCAGTCACCCATATCTAAATCTCCTATTAGATATCCCCCCACATTCTTCACAATCAACATGAGGGGTTTTCCCCCTTAGTTCATTTAGCAACAGAAAAATTCCAAAGTAATAATGCTTTCATGCATAATACCAGAGGCAAGTTACTTAGTTGCTTTTTTCCACAAAACATTTTAATCTTTTAAAATTGCATTGAAAAGAAAGTTAGAAAGAAAGGGAACTAGGCACATTGTGTTGTAGGATGTCACTGGTTTGATCAAGCCAACATTCATTATTGATATCATGCTGTTTTTAAGTGATCATAGTCCAGTGATTTATTATCCTTTAAAGCTTTAGATGTTTATCCCTTGGTTTGTCTGAATCATTCAGTTTATTTGAGGACTTCTCTTCACTTCCCACAGGTCCATGACATCATCCCATCTCTCCTCTCTCCTCATCACATTAAATTATCTCCTCATGGGGCTGGACCACTCCCCAAGTTCTCTGCTGGATCCATAGTTGGGCTGTGAATCAAATGATTTGTGCCCTCTGTCCTTCACATCAGAATTACCCCAGAGCACATCTGTCTATGACTGGAAAGTAGTAGTATGAGTAGAATTTGTTCTTACCAGGACGCTGCACCAGCTAAAGCAGGGGGCATGCAACCTCTGCATGTGACCCGCCCCCCGCATGAAACCCTTCCCCTCCCCTAGCCTATGGCCCCGTGCTCCCACCTTCCTTCCCCATAATCCATCCCACATTACCTGGGAGGGAAGCACTCCCAGTGGTTAGACATGGCATAACTTCTGTGTGGCTGCTAAGACAAGAGGAGGGCTTGCTCTCTGGAACAATAGCAGGCTCATAGAGTCGCTTATACTTTGGGAATTACCAGCAGAAGAGCTTCAAACCAGCTCCCTCTGCCAACAGAGAATATTTTTTTTCAGACATGCTAGCAACCGATCCCCACACTGGCAGCTCCTCTGGCATGGCTGTACCACCTCCAGCACCGCCCCCAACCCTGTCCTCCGGTGGGGCTGTTATACAGACCCCTAATAGGAGACATAGGCACGCAGCTGCATGTAAGGCCTAGGGGCAGTACAGCTGAGCCAGAGGAGATGCTGGTGTGGGGGCGGTTGGTTCCTCGGCCATTCTGCTCCTCCTGTCTTTCCGGTATGCCATACAGGCTATAAACAGCTTACTGGTATGGTGTACCATACCATACCACTCTATTTACACCACTGCTGGAAATCCTCTAAGTGCATGAACCCAAAAGGATCAAAAAACTAAGACAAGCCTGAAAACTTGGCAAGCTATGGAACCCTGTTGAGGTAACTTGCCTATTATGCATATGCAGTTGGCATTCTGGTACAAACTACCAGGGGCTAACTGACCCCACTGGAGACTGAACATAATCAGTTGCAGGAGGATTATAAAATATATATATATATATTTTCAGGCCTATAACTGGGGGAACTCTCAGTGAAATGGAGTTAGGCCTGTTGACTGGTTGCAAATAGAGAAAAGGGAGAGAGAAGGGGATTGCTCATTTCTTCGGGTAAGTAAATGTATCTGAACCTTAAAATAATATATGGAAAAATGACAGTGGCAGATAAGCAAATACTGATGTAGTGAAACAAAATCTTTAGTCTGCATGTCTCAATAACGTTAGTAGTGCTGGAATGCAAGACTGAACAGGCAACCTTGTTCTTTTCACAGACGGACTGAACTAATAACAGCAGCACACCCACCCTACACAATCCAACTTTGATGAATTTTCAAGAGCAAAAAAATATTAAATGAATATAAATGGGTATATTTTCTAATAGAAGAGCAACTAATGGGCCTAACCAGTATATGGACATTCATGGATGTAGATTGTTCTTATCACCTCATGCCTTACCTTAACTTTGATAGGAATATAGAACTGTAATGGATTTAGTTACTGGATGTCATAAATGGAAACTATGAAGGCCAAATGTGACTTCACAGTTAAACATTTTCTTTATCTAATAGAAACAATGAATCTGGATAATAAATTCTCAGTATCTGAGTAAACTCATGGCACATTTATACTGACTATTTTTAGTTAAGATCCTGAGCTAAGTATGTGGAAAATTAAGCTAACAATAACAGCATTTGTCTCAGATCTTCAGACTAGAGTAGAAAATGAGCCTCTCATTCACACCAAGTTTGCTTTAGTACATGTGAGTATGTTTATTTCCCTATAATTAATAAATTATGAATGGCAAGTAATTGGTTCAAAACTAGTGGATCTAGGAACCAGACCATTAAAGTTACTTTTATTATATTAAGTAATACTGTAAGAAATAAAAAAAAAGGCAGGATCCCCAGCTGATATAAATCTGTGAAGCTTCATTGATGTAAATAGTGGTACACTGATTTTTATCAGGTAAGAATAGGGTCCAAATGCTTGATTTGGAGTGAGAAAAATATTTAATTAATTTAATTTACTTTTTTAACAAGAGAACTTCAGCTCACATCTGCTGATTTCTGTTGATTAACACATAGCCCATGAAAGCCATCTATTCATGAGAAGGCTGCTATTTAAAAGCTACTGCACTCTCATGCAAGGTAGGAGAAATAAACAGCAACTTCAACACTAGAAATTTCGGGGTCTATATCCAAGGCATAGTGTGATATCCTGAAGTAGTGAATAATATTCTTTTTATAGATGAACATACATGAAAGAAAACACTAGAGAAGAGAAAAGGAGAAAAGCAAGGAACTGAAAAATTAGCAATATGAAGCCGAATAACTTTTGTGGAAGACAAGATGGAACAAGAACTATAAAGCATGTTTATTTACTCCTCTGTAATGAATCTTATAATGAATTAAAACACTGATAAGCCTCCTGTGATAAAACAGTCAATTATAAAGCAGCTTTAAATTCATTTTCTTCTGCTGTGTTTCGTTCAAGTGCTTTTTCTCATTTGATAAATTTTGATTGAATGTCATGGATTAGGGTTTATGCCACAGAAACTAACATAGACCTTGGTAGAAAACCCTAACAGTGGATGTCCACTCAGAGGATGTTGCAGATTCATAAAGCATCCACATCCTCCTCTCTCCTGGGAGGTCTGGAGGGAGCTAACACATCCCACAAACAGGGAGACTGGCTGTTTGGGAAAATAGGGAATGGCTGCACTGAATAGGCTTCTAAGCAAAGTGTTTCTCGAGAGAAAGGTACTCAAATATCTTGCCAAATCAGGGCTTTAGTGTATCTCCTCAGCCCCCACCAGAAAAGGCACCTAAGCAGAGAATGCCAGTATTAATTAGAGCTGTTTTCCCTTGGTAAAAACCCCAAAGGGCAACAGCAAGATTATTATTGTCCTCCCTTTGAATGAATCTCATTTACAACACAAGAAGTCAGGTTGAGAAACAGTGTTGTGTAGTGAATAGGGCACTGGGTCGCACCTGCAGAGACCTTAGTTCTGTTTCCAGCTCAGGCACTAATATAATACAAATAAATAACAATATAAAATGCAATTTAAATCTCCATAAACCAGCAAGTATACATTTGGCTGGAGATACCTACACTTGCTTACCTTGTTCATTCCCTACTATGTACTACCCTTATGAATGAATAGTGGTGGTATACTCCTTGTAAATTCAGTGAAACCAGTTGAACTATAGCAGAATAAAGGTACTATTCACTGTGCTTAATGGCTGCAGAATCGTGGGGGGGCGGGGGCGCGCATGTGCGTGCGTGTGTGTGTGTGTAAAATATATTAGATGTGGTAAAAATAAAGACTGGGAATTTTCAAGTGCATTACTTTCTCCCTTCCTGCACAAACTTGGCCAACAAATGCGGACAAATGGCATCAAGAAATATGCACAACTATTTATTCTCTTTCTACCGTGTCATATATTATTCATCCTATACGATGTCTGGAAAATCAATATAAAGGCCTATCAGAATTGGCTGACTATGGGATTTTAGAATCACTGCCTTTCTTGTAATGTGCTAGCTTTTGTATTTCTGACTAAATATACAGAACTGGCACAGAGCATATGGCAGGAAGCAGCCTTTGTTTGCCAGCCTGTTTTGCTGCCATGAGAATGAGGTAGATGGTTATTTGTAAAAATCTAGTGGCCAAATCTGCTAGCCTTATGGATGGGACTTGCCGCACTGATCTGATTGACCCTAACCATCCACGTAATGTGAGCAGGACTTCACTGTGCATGCTGTACTCACAATTGCACAATCTTTGTGCTTTGAAGGAGGTAAAAGGAAATTTACACGGAGAGCGCATCTTTCATATTCTCAGTACATTAAATGAGTACTATACATAATGGAAATACAACAGTGAAGACGTTTTTGGTTACTGACCAAAACTGCAAATCTATAAAAAAAGGTAGAAATCCTTAAAAAAGGGAGGCACTCCAACAAGTGGTTGAATTTACAGGTATGTCACGTCTTGCGTGAGGGTTCCATTCCGCGGTTACCATGTAAAGCGGAAATCACGTATAGCCAGAACCCATTCACTTCAATGGGAGGCAAAATTGTGCCCCCTGCAGGAAGTTTTTTTTAAAAAAATCTCCTTTCTTTTTTTGTTTTTGCGGACCGCGTAAAGCTGAAATCGCGTATGTTAAATATGCTTAAGACGCGACATGCCTGTAATTATTTTTGAATGTGATTTAGCTCCATTAGCTAATTTTAATGTTCATCTCGAAAGGTGAGTAGCAACATAAGACTTGGAATGTTGTACAAAATAAAAGGTGCACATATTTGCTGGTTCATAAAAGCAGAGTAACTAACTTAATTGTTTCTGGTGATACAATCTCTGGCACAGCCTCTCAGGCTATGCTTAATGTTTTGTACCAGATGACTAACATCCTGGAACTGATGCAGGGAGGGCCATATCCTGTGAGATGCCACGACTTCTCAGCTTACATTAACTTCAATTGCAATAAAGGATTCTGAGGAACGCTTATCAGATGTCTTTATTTGTAATGAATTTTATTTAGCTATAATAATACAGGCTTGAAAGTCCTGGTATTACCAATTCTTTCTCACTCCATTATTTTGCTCTTTCTTGATTACCTCTCTAACTGTGCTACCGTAAAGTGTCTTGTGGTATGTAGAGAAGTTGTGGCTCACTAAGGATCAAACCAGGAGAATGGGAAGGGAGAAAAGCAGCCTTTTTTGTGTACTCTTTTCATGGCACCAAGAATGGCAAAAGTATTGGTACTGACTTTACATCTCTCAAAGTCCAGGTAGGGAGATCTAATCTCAGAAGTATAAGAACATAAGAAAGGCCGTACTGGGTCAGACCAAAGGTCCATCTAGCCCAGTATCCTGTCTACCGACCGTGGCCAATGCCAGGTGCCCCGGAGTGAGTGAACCTAACAGGCAATGATCAAGTGATCTCTCTCCTACCATCCATCACTTCCCTCTGACACACAGAGGCTAGGGACACCATTCCTTATATCACATGCATCACACACAGCTGCACAGAGTATTTTCAGAAATCCACCTAGCTAGTTTAACCAGCATTACATCCCACTTCTAGGTCTGCAACCCTTATCTCAGATGGAGTTGAGTTTTGTGCAGCCATGGGAGTGAGGGAAGGAATCTGCTGTCAAAGGGAGGGGGAACCTAGAGAAATGTGGCTGAGCCCTGGGCCATAGCATGGACACTTCTGCACCTTGAGGGTGTTTCAAAAACCACAGGTATTTTCAAATATCTGCTGTTTTAGAGAATGGACTCTCTTGGGGTTCTATTGGGAAATCCTCTCTAATTCCTGGTCTTCACTAGGTTGGGGGGAGAATCGACCTAACAAAACTTCAGCCAAGCGAATAGCGTCGCTGAAGTCAACTTATTCAGGTTGACTTACCTCGGCACCTTCACAGTGCTGAATCGACTGCTGCTGCCCTCGACCCCGCCTGCACCTCTTGTTGTGGTGGAGTTCTGGAGTCGATGGTAGAGCGCTTGGGGGTCAATTTACTGTGTCTAGATGAGACACGATAAATCTATCCCCAAAAGATCAATCTCTACCCTCCGATCCAACTGGTAGTGTAAACCTGGCCTTAGTGATGCAGTGTGAGGGAAACTCTGTTGGTTTGATTCTCTGCAGACTCATTGCACAAATTCATTGCCCAAGCATGCTTAACTCTACTAATCTGGTTTGGTAGCATTGTCATCATCTTTGAACTCACTCTGCACACGTGTAAATGACTAAACAAGACACTAGAGCAGGGGTGGGCAAACTTTTTGGCCCGAGGGCCACATTGTGGTTAAAAATTATGCAGAGGGCCGGGTAGGGAAGCCTGATTCCGCCCCTTAGCCAACCCCCACCCACTTCCCACCTCCTGACTGCCCCCCCTCAGAACCCCCGACCCATCCAACACCCCCACACTCCTTGTCCCCTGATCACCC
>ML677371.1:8759771-8771373 GCA_007922305.1 Dermatemys mawii | reverse complement strand
GCCCCCCCACCGCTTACCTTAATCAGCCAGATGCTCCTGGACCTGGACCCCCGGACAGGGAGCGCAGGGCCCTGCGGCTCCCTGCGCTCGACCCGGCCTCTGGGCAGGGAGCGCAGGGCCCTGCCACTCCCCGTGCTCGACCCAGCCACCGGCCAGGGAGCACAGAGCCCCACGGCTCACAGCACTCCACCCGGCCCCCACCCAGGGAGCATGGGAGCCCGTGGCTCCCTGCACTCCACCCAGCGCCCAGCTGGGGAGCGCGGGGCTGGCCTTGCCCGGGAGCGCGGGGCCCCGCGGCTACCGCACTCCATCCAGCCCCCCTGCCAGGGAGCACAGGGCCCAGCAGCTCCCCGTGCGCAACCCAGCCCCCGGCTTGGGAGCGCAGGGTGGGCCCAGCTGGGAGCACGGGGACCCGTGGCAGGCCGGATGAAAACAGTCAGTGGGCCACATGTGGCCTGCGGGCTGTAGTTTGCCCACCCCTGCACTAGACTGTGAAGAACCACCCTCTGAACAGAATCAAAGTTCCTTCATAGCTACATAGGTTTAGAGAAGGATAAGTGTGAAATACACCATTTGTATGAAAGATGCTACTCAAATCTGACTTCTACTTCTACTTTAAGAACAGTACAACCCTTCTTTGCAGAACGGGCCACAGGCCCTTCCTGCATTAGTTGTGTAATGACATCATGAAAGGTCTCATGATGGAACTTTGCTTCTCTTCGTAATGTCAAATTCTCATACAGTTTCTTCAGTTCCTCTGCTCACTGCCCTCATAAAATACTACCACATCTTCCTTTTCCACACATGGTAGTCTTACTGTGGGACATAACAAAGTGTTTTGAGGGTATAAAATCATGAATAGTGTGGAGTAAGTGCATAGGAAAGGGTTATTTACCCCTTTACATAACACATGAACCAGGGACCACCCAAAGAAATGAATAGGTTTAAAACAAATGTAATAAGACATTTCTTAACACAATGCACACTCAACTTGTGGAACTCATTGCCAATGGATGTTGTGAAGGCTAAAAGTATAAGTGGGTTCAAAAATAACTAGATAAGTTTATGAAGTAGAGGTCCATCAATGACTATTAGCCAAGATGGTCAGGGATGCAACCCCGTGCTCTGAGTGTCTCTAAACCTCTGACTGCCAGAAGCTATGAACAGATGGAAGCATCTGGCCCTGGACACTGAGAAGACAGGATACTGGGCTATATAGACCATTGGTCTGACCCAGTATGGCCATGTTTATGAGTATAATAGTCATTCTTATTTCCTCTCCTTCTCTGCAGGGAACATAAACTGAGGATAGTTGATGGGGAGTCACATTATTAAGACTTAATATTGAAGAGATCACTATTTCAGGAATTTGTTTCGTGTTGTGATTTTTTGTTTGCTTTTTTTTTTTTAATGTTCAAGGGACCCAGGATTTGACCTCATGAGGAATCATCTTCAAATTCTTACATATATTGTGTTTGTCTGCTGCCATGAATAGTTACCCAAGCTTGGTATTTTTCTATAGTTAAGGTTCTGAAGTTGTCAAAATATGCAGTTCCAACTTAGAATAATGAAAGAGGTTTTAGACAATTTCCATGGCCTTGGGATTGCTCTGCTCTAACTAATGACTGTCACACATTCCCCTTTTTAAAATTAATTCATGATTCAAAGCTAAACCACCACTAACCATTCTCATTTTTGCCTCCCTCTTTCTGTCTGCCTTCCTCCACAGCAGTTCTTTAAAAAAGAAAAAAAAAAACCACGGAGCTACCAAGCTTTCTTCAGGAATTTCCAAGTAATGCCTCTAACTTTATGGTGATGCAATTAACAACACCATGAACTCAGTTACCCTGGTATAAATCCGAAATTGGCATCCAGACCCAGAACTCTAGCTCTAGAAAAATGGAAATTTAAGGGTAATTAACAGTATCTATGGATATGATAAATTCTGCATAACTCAGTGACTTTCAGTCAAGACTATATGTCTTCCTAAAAAACATGTTCTATTTGAAACACGAGTTATGGGGCCAGATGTAGAAATCACTGGGTGAAAACTGTGGCCCATGTTACACAAGACGACTGACTAGATGACAACAAAGATCCCTTCTGGCCTTAGAAATCTATGCATCTAGGAAATAGGTCTGTTTTTAGATCTAACTCAGCAGATTGCTCAAGAAACCTAACGTTCCTAAATTATATTTTAAGATGTGATTATTCTGTATTAACTCCAGATATGGTTTTTTCCCCTCCTAATCTGGAACAATAAAATTAAAGAAAGGTAGATAGATTGTACATTAAAATTTTTGCATGTCAGTTTAAACAATACTACTGAGAACTCTGGCAGGTGATCAGACAAAACAGCATATGAAATACACTTTGTTTTTGCCTCATCTTTTAATGCTTCCTTTAACAAATTAAAGCAAATCAAATAACAGAATGTTGTGAGGAAAGAGCTTACAAAGGAACACAAAGCAAGAATGGGTGGAGGTGAGGACACAGCCAGCTGATGTTAAAATAACCATCAGGCTGCTCTAACCTATGTCTGGGTTGGGATTGGTTTAGAACTGCCCTCAAAATGAAGGGGTCAGAGAAAGCTCCCTAAAGGACCCTGCTCTCTGATACACTGAGCAAAAATTTGGCATTATACCTTACTACTGTAGGACCGAGTTTAATAATGTTGCACTTCTGTTTTATGCATGATTTTATCTTCTGTCAGCAAAACATTTTGCAATCATTGCTGATTTGATGAAACCTCATTCCTCATTCATTAAAATGTGTTAATCCACACTCCTGCATTTCCTCTCACTTTACAAAACCTCTGTACCCCTTTTTCACCATCGATGACTAGTGTCCTTGAAAGGTTTAGCTTTTCTAGAAGTACAGTGCATGGTTTCTCATGTGGTTCTCCTAAGTGATTCTCTAAGTTGTTCATTTTCAGTCCAGCAGTCAGGCAGACAAATAGATAGAGCACAATTATATAATTTCAATGGGACGTAGGTGTCTAACCTCTTTAAACACTTTCAGAAATCTCATTAAGTGCCTAGCTATATTTTGAGGTGCCTAAAACCTTTCAAAATCTGTCCTTTTATGAAATAGATCACAGAATTCCAGAGTAAATAACTCTATAATTATAAATTCTAGAGTAGGGATCTAAAATAATAATAGTAGTGGCCAAATTTTACATAAGCCAATGTTGAAGTTAGTTCATATTTGATGTTCTGTGACTTAGATGAGATGCTAGCCTTATTCTATTCAGATTTACAAAGTTTTCTCCTTTGTTAACCATATATGAATTTCTTTAATTTTAAACAGAAACAAAGAATTTATTTAATAGGAAAATTCGGTAGCTACTGAGACACCAGACATTCTTGACTGCTTACGGAACTAACAATGTATCCAAATTTACCTGAGTAAATTGACTGTACAGCATTTTTAAAGACAAAAGAAAGAGTCATCCCCAAAAGTACTGTATTGCTTTAGTGAAATGATCATTCCAGAAGCTAATATCCCTTAGGAAGGTAGTACTGTATCTGTACAAATGGAAGAGAGGTACTCTACTATATTCAGTGATCGTCTGTTACCCTGCACGTGGCTTTTCCAATCCTTCTCCACAATGCCCAGATTAGTGGTGTGAAATGTGGCAGAAAGGAATACTTCACGTGAGCCCCTTCCCACGCTCTCCTGAGTGCCGGTTCCCAGATTGTTTGCACTGTGCACTGATGAGCTAGTCTGAAGAATGGGCTCCCTCTACATTCTACCACTCCAGCACACCTGAATTACATTTTAGTCATTAGCTCATAGTTCATACCACCCAGGTAATTTCTCCCTGCTCCATTCATAAAAAGATGAATTTGTGCAGTTGTGAATCTCTCACTGATGTATCTAGTACAATCCTGGATATTGTCAGAGACAAGATAGCAGACTGGATGGACATTTAATCTGTTCTGGTTTGGTTATTCCTATGTGATTATGATCAAGTGTTGCCCAATTTACTCAATGCTCTTTTTACCATTTCTGGCATAATCTGAAAATGCTGATGAACTATTATTCCTTATAGGATTATACTCTCTCCTCCTCTGCTCCATAGAATTTCCATCCTTTTTGAATACTCCAGCAAAATAAATGTTCAGGTTCCACTGAAATTTTAATGTCTTTCATTCACAAGGCCTTTTAAAGAGGATATTTTACTTTTCCCCCCTCTCACTTTTCTTTTATGTAATGTTATGCATTCCTGATATTTTCCTCCATTTTTCCTTCATCTTCTGTTTTTATGACCATATCCTGACATTGTTCTACACACAGAACACCTATTAAAGACAATATCGGCCAGATCATCAGATGGTGTAAATAGACATAGCTTCATCACTGACTTAAACTGCACTATGCTGATTTACATCAGGGGTGATATGGCCCTCGGAGGTGAGTGTATCTGTCATCTGTAATTATAGTCTCTCTATATTTTGGAAGCCCTCTTCTCCTCTGAGTGTGTTTCTTTATACTCGCATACTGACCCCCTTCCAGGACCGATGGCAGATGGCAACTATTCATCTGCTTTGCCTTTTGCCATCTTTACAATTAACGCTTCGCATAATGGAAACCCCAACTGCAGAATTTTGAATAAATTGGTTTACTTTATTCCTTTGCTCAGGGTCCACATTATTCAGTGTTTATAACAATTCACATTACTATTAGGTATGCATGGAGAGGTTTGAGAATGCCCAAAGTTCTATGGATTTAAGCATAAGTGATTAGTCATCTGAAAGTTTATAATGAAAGGGCATTATTCTCTCCTGAATACACTGGTCTATAATTTTTTAGAAGTCGCCTGCTTCAGAGATAAAATGTGATATTTATTATGTATTTTGATGTGCTGAATTCAAATATGACAATTAGAACAACTGATTGGCCACTGTTTCTAAGATATTTAAGTTTTTACATTTTATGTCTATGTATATTGTGTAAATAGTACAGTTTTAATCATAAATTATAAACCTACATCTTTTCATGTGTTTATGGTTGCTTTACATGATAATATTTCACCTGTCCTGTTTATGTAACACTTTAAAAAATCAGCAAAAGGGTTATATAAATAAAATGTGTTATGAAACAAAAGGCAAAAAACTATTATGTACATAGTTTAGTCCTATCCACTGTCTTCTCGGCGCTTCTTGGCTTGTCTCTTGTATTCATTAAATGGAGCATCTCTTGTCACTGTCCAGCAATAGTCTGCAAGCATTGATGGGCTCCATTTGCCCTGATAGCGTTTCTCCATTGTTGCAATGTCCTGGTGAAATCGCTCGCCGTGCTCGTCGCTCACTGCTCTGCAGTTCGGTGGAAAAAAATCTAGATGAGAGTGCAAAAAATGTATCTTTAGTGACATGTTGCAACCAAGGCTTTTGTATGCCTTGAGGAGGTTTTCCACCAACAACCTGTAGTTGTCTGCCTTGTTGTTTCCCAGAAAATGTATTGCCACTGACTGGAAGGCTTTCCATGCCGTCTTTTCCTTGCCACGCAGTGCATGGTCAAATGCATCATCTCGAAGAAGTTCACGAATCTGAGGACCAACAAAGACACCTTCCTTTATCTTAGCTTCACTTAACCTTGGAAATTTTCCGCGGAGGTACTTGAAAGCTCCTTGTGTTTTGTCAATGGCCTTGACAAAGTTCTTCATCAGACCCAGCTTGATGTGGAAGGGTGGTAACAAAATCTTCCTTGATTCAACAAGTGGTGGATGCTGAACACTTTTCCTCCCAGGCTCCAATGACTGTCGGAGTGGCCAATCTTTCTTGATGTAGTGGGAATCTCTTGCACAACTATCCCATTCGCAGAGAAAACAGCAGTACTTTGTGTATCCAGTCTGCAGACCAAGCAAGAGAGCAACAACCTTCAAATCGCCACAAAGCTGCCACTGATGTCGGTCATAGTTTATGCACCTCAAAAGTTGTTTCATGTTGTCATAGGTTTCCTTCATATGGACTGCATGACCAACTGGAATTGATGGCAAAACATTGCCATTATGCAGCAAAACAGCTTTAAGACTCGTCTTCGATGAATCAATGAAGAGTCTCCACTCATCTGGATTGTGAACGATGTTGAGGGCTGCCATCACACCATCGATGTTGTTGCAGGCTACAAGATCACCTTCCATGAAGAAGAATGGGACAAGATCCTTTTGACGGTCACGGAACATGGAAACCCTAACATCACCTACCAGGAGATTCCACTGCTGTAGTCTGGAGCCCAACAGCTCTGCCTTACTCTTGGGTAGTTCCAAATCCCTGACAAGGTCATTCAGTTCAGTTTGTGTTATGAGGTGTGGTTCAGACGAGGAGGATAGGAGAAAATGTGGGTCCTGTGACATTGATGGTTCAGGACCAGACGTTTCATCCTCTTTCTCTTCCTCGTCTGACTCAAGTGAGAATGATGCTGGTGCATCAGGAACCGGCAGTCCTTCTCCGTGGGGTATTGGGCGTATAGCTGATGGAATGTTTGGATAATGCACAGTCCACTTTTTCTTCTTTGACACACTTTCCCAACTGGAGGCACCATGCAGAAGTAACAATTGCTGGTATGATCTGTTGGCTCTCTCCAAATCATTGGCACTGCAAAAGGCATAGATTTCCTTTTTCTGTTCAACCACTGGGGAAGATTTGTTGCACAAGTGTTGCAGCGTATGTGTGGGGCCCACCTCTTGTCCTGATCTCCAATTTTGCAGCCAAAGTAAAGCTGATAGGTTTTCTTAACCAGAGTGGTTATACTGCGCTTTTGTGATGCAAAAGTCACTTCACCACAAACATAGCAGAAGTTATCTGCACTGTTCACACAAGTACGAGGCATCTCTGCTCTCTTTGGCTAAACAGAAATGTGTCCCTTTGCAAAATCAAACACTGACAAATAAGAGAGCACGACACTGTATGATTTCTAGAGCTGATATAGAGCAATTTGTTCAGCAGAGTGATGTAAGCTTCGTTAAGATTGCATCATCCATGACTTCTAGGAATAACATGATGCAATTCATATCATGTATGATGCAATACCAGCTTCAGATTGCTTCATTCATTGTTTTGCCTAAAAAGCAAATACTGTCCAAACCCACTCATAGATTTATTCATAGATCCAGTCAAAGATGTATTTTAGTCATTTCTGGTTTAAATTGAGATCCCTTCCCTTTATAACCCACTTATCCTCTGCCATTTCCATGTCAAGGGTCGTATATACTGACCCAATAGCAGATCTTGAAAACTAGAGCCAATCAACAATTTTAAGCATCATTTTTGTTCTCAGTGACCCAGAATTAGTAAAGTTTGACTACATTTATTTCAGAAGCATTTTGGCTGTAGAGCAGTGATATTTATCTATTTATCTTTTTTGCATTTCTTCTCTTTTAAAAGTTCCAGTCACTAAGTCATAAAGTAGGAACAATACCATGCAATCATACACACAGCAATAATAAATGAATTCCAAATACTCAAAAGGTCTAATCCAAAGCCCACTGAAGTCAAAGGGACTTTTTCCATTGACCTCAATCGGCTTTAGATCGAACACAAAGTGATTTCTTCAGAACAACCCATATACTGAACATTGTTTGGCCAAAATATTGGCTGAATATTTACAAATAAGTAAACTAGAAGAAAACAGGACTCATATTTGGAATGGATATTATTGGCAGCAAATAATTTGATCTATGCTCTTACTTCTTTTCCCCAGATCCTGTTCCTACCTAAATTTACCTGTGAAAATTATTATGCCTCACAGTTGCATGGACAGCTCTGCTGAAACCTAAGAAAGAGCATTTTTATTTTGTAGCATTTGAACCAAAACAGAGAACAGCAGCAATCTCCATGTCTGACATCTCAGCTTGGCATTTTTATTTTAAAGCCATCAATGGGCCTAAAGGACATAATAAAAATTATGTCCTTTTGTACCTTTTTATTATGTATCTCTTGTCTTATCTATTTTTATTGTTATCAGAACATCTATAACTCCCATTTTTTAACAAGACTTCTACTGGCTTCCATGTTGTATAAGAACAAGAATGATGTTCTCATTCTGCAATACAAGTTGTGGTTAAGTGAGATATATCCATTGATGAGTCTCTACAGACATCCAAACTGCTTGTTGTGAATAATTTATGTTACAATGCAAAGAAATGTAAGTGCCACAATAATATCTAGTACTTAGTGTGTACAGAACTTCATATTTTCAAGCATTGTATACTAATGTTAACTAATTAATGCTAATGAATACAGCAAGAAAGCAGCACAAACATTTTACATTAAAATTTAAAATTAAGTTACAATGTTCTCAGCCTTCCTCATCCCTAATGGTAATAACATAAACTAGATATAGACTTTTAGAGTCAAAGATCTTCATAATCTGGAATTCTGTAACATTTGCATTTTGTCCCCTAATGTATTTTGAACATACTTTAGTCCCATTGGACTTTTGTTGTTGTTGATAATGAAGTAAATTTGAAATCTTTTGTGTGAATAATCTGCCTTTTCAGTATAGCAATTACACAGCTAAAAATACTGCATAATTGGAGATCTTAATGAGCTGCCTCTTTCAATAAAAAGTGTTTAACACAGAAACTTAAACAAGAGAAAAACTATTACATATGCCAGTTTTCAATTCTTCCACCTCCTTCCTAAGATATCCGATTTTCCTCCATACTATTGCTTGCTTACAGTCTTTCTGAGCTGGTATTGTATGGTCTAACGGTAAGAATGCAGAAAGGGTGGCACTGGCTATGGGGGAGAAATATGTTCTTCCCATTTAGACACAATCAAAAATATTATCGTATATTACAAAATGGTAACATTTTTATTTCACCCTTTCTCTTCACTCAGTCTTTTTTAGAATGCAATGCCAATTAACTATTATCTGAAAGGAAGTGCAAATAAAATGAGCATTTCAAATAAATAAAGCTACATTTTCTATTTATTATTTGTTGGTATTATGGTAGCACCTAGTGGCCTCAACAGAGACTAGGGCTCCATTGCGCTACGCACTCTAGATGCACATAGTTGGACAAAGGTTCTGCCCTGGTAAGCTTATAGAATAGAAATGACAAAGGGCAGGAGATGAAACAGAGGCACAAAGTACTGAAGTGACTTGTACCAGGTCACACAGCTGCCAGCAGGAAGGATGGTCAAATAGGTAGAGCACTGGCCCAGGATATGGAAAACCCAGGTGCAGTTCCTTGTTTTGCTGAGAACTTCCTGTATGACCTTGGGCAAAGTCACTTAGCATCTCTGTGCCTCAGTTCTCTATCTGTAAAAAAGGGAGAACATAATGCTTCTTTATCTTAGAGGGCTGTTGAGAGGCTATGTTAATTCAAAGGAATGTCAAGTGCTTTGAGATCTTGTGATAAACCAAGTGTGGGGAGCAAGCTCCCTTTTGTGGACACCCAGCCAGCCAGTTAGCTCTAAAATCCCACTTGGTAGCTGTTCGCTACTTCCTTTACCCATAAAGGGTTAAAAAAAAGCCCATAGGTAAAAGAAATGGAGTGGGTACTTGACCAAAAGAGCCAATGGAAGGGCTAGAAGTTTTTAAAATTGGGGGAAAACTTTCCCTTTGTCTGTGTGTGGTTGTTCTCTGGAGAAAGGAGACACAGAGCAGCAATGCTGTAAGAAGCTTTAAGCCAGGTATGAAAAAGCATCAAATCATACCTAGAAATTATTTATTTGAAACCCCAGATATGTAAGTAGATCAGGAAATATCTAGAAAGACGTAATTAGGTTTATTTCTTTTATTTCTTTATGTCTTGTGGACTCCTCTGTGCTAACCCCAGATGCTTTTGTTTTGCTTGTAACCTTTAAGCTGGACCTCAAGAGAGCTATCTTGATGCTTAATTTGTAACTGTTTTTAATCTAGCAAAAAGCCTAAGTTCCAGATGTATTTCCTTTCTTTTTGTTTTTAATAAAACCAGACTCTTTTAAGACAGGATTTGATTTTGGTGTGCTAGAAGATTTGTGCATATGTTGTTTAATTAGCTGGTGGCAACAACTGATTTTCTTTGGGTTTTTTTCTCGGCTCTTCCCCGGAGTGGTGTGTGAAAGGGCTTGAGAGTACCTCACAGGAAGGAATTCCCAAGTGCACCTGTCTGGGTTCTCTAATAATAGGCTGGGGGTTGTGACACCTGGGTGGTGGCAGCATGTACCTATCCAAGGTCAGAGAAAAACTGTAACCTTGGGAGTTTAATACAAGCCTGGAGTGGCCAGTATTATTTTTTTAAAATCCTCAGGGACCCCCAAACTTCTGCACTCAAAATGCCAGAGTGAGGAATCAGCCTTGCCAGATCTATCAATGAAAAGAGCTATATATTTAATATTCATATTGTTATTATTAGTGGAAAAGCTTGGAATAGAATCCAAGACTTCTAACTCCTAGCCCAGTTTAATCTCCGATCTTCTAGACCACATTGCCTCTTTAAGGGTTATAGTTATGTTTCAGGTTTATACTGCTCAGGATATTGGTCCTGTATTTTTTAAATGAAATAACCTAAGAAAACAAAGCAGAACGTAGATAAGACTCCTAGCATTTTAAACATTATTTAAATGAAAGCCTTAGTTTTTCTGACACATAAATTAAGATTAATGTCTTGTCACCACTATTGAGCTCCACAGGGAGAACTCCAGGGTCCAATCATATGTTGGGTGCACCAAGAGTGGATAACTCAACTATCATAGATGGCATAAAAAGGCAGGTTTAAGAAGCAAGACTCCCCATGGATCTGCAAAGTGCATATGCCAGCAGCACAGGACTTCTACCTGCCACATTAATAACGGAACACAAAAAATACATTTAAAAATACTACACAGAATACTGTGGCTTACGTTGGAAGGGTAAAGGTGCAGATATCTTCTCAACACACACTGAATGCATTTTATGGTTTTGATAAATGGAAACACTTTGAAAGCACTGTCCATCCCTAGACTTTGATAAGTCTATGATACCAAGACATCAATGTTTCTTTAGAATTTATGTCATTCTAGACTTTGATGTAAACAAATGCATTCTGGATTGGTATTATTTCATACCCTTTTATGTATACTTAAAAGATGGTTATTAATGCCTACAATCATCACCTTTCTCCACATACTTAAAATCTACTTAAAATACTATAATCCTCAGATCTGAGAACTTGATTAAACTCAGGTCTCCCAGCTTCTTTGAATCAGCCTGTAAGTACTTTAAGAAAATGGAATTTAAAGCTTGCTCTGAATTTATTTTCTAGCTTTGTTGACAACATAGATCAGCATCCATCCATTTAACAATTTAATAAATGGATCTCAAGAACATACTCAAAGATGAGAAGTACAGATGCCCAAAGAGGGGGTTGTACAACACTGGTCACACCAACATCTTTTCAGATATGTTGCTCTAGTGGACGGCTTCCTGCTGCCACGTAGGACCTCCCTTACTTGTTCTGAGCACTGAAACTTTCTTATTTTTACAATGTTTAGTGTGAAAGGACATAGTAACATTTTTAGTTTGTTGCATAATACAGTCCTACAGAGCTCCATGTGAGCTAAGATCCTCATATACTGAGAGATATAGATAGATAGATAGATAGATAGATAGATAGATAGATAGATAGATA
>ML677371.1:8631227-8759761 GCA_007922305.1 Dermatemys mawii | reverse complement strand
ATAGATAGATAGATAGATAGATAGATAGATAGATAGATAGATAGATAGATAGATAGATAGATAGATAGATAATACTGATTTCTTTTTGTCCAAAATCCAAAAATTTTAATTTGGTAATGCCACCAATAGTGTTTCATGGGAGTTATCATTTGGATGCCTTATGCCCCCATGACATTTTTTGGCTTTCAGATGTTTGGACTTTTGACAAAAAGCTGCAACATTTCTCAGAAAGCAAATGCTTTCCATAAAAGTTTCAGGTGAAAATCCATTTTTCTGTAAACCAAACCAAAACCAAAACCAACCAAACAAAAAAGATTTAAATGGAATTTTTTTGACCTGCACCCTTAGTTGGAACTGATAAATGGGTTACTGTAAAAACAACATTTTACTAATTGACTTTACCATTAAACTTCAGTTTTTCCTGTGCACTTACTGTGAACAGAAGTCCTCAACGTGGTAAGGTTAAAGTTACAGTGGTTAATGTTTCTTTTTTTTTAAGATCACTCAAAGTAGGTATATCTAAAGCAACTGCTTAACTGTCCAGCCCCTTCAAACTGCAGCCCTTTGATCTAAAGGAGAGTTACTTCAGGAAAGGACGGATACCCACAAGTCGCTATTTCACATATTCCAATCAAAAATCAAGTAAAGGTGTTACGTAGTTCATGAATACAAGATGTTTCACATTCCTTATGGAATAAATAATATATGAAAGCCTGCTCAGATAACCAATTAATTAGCTTTGGTATGTCTAATTTTACATACCCTTGAGCTTACTCAGAGATATAAATGTAACATTGCGCAATCCACTCACGTGTATCCGTGATATTCTCTAGAGTATTTAAACAATGAATTGTCAACTGCAATACTCAAATTATGTAACACAGAAATATGGCCCAGCACAAGATGATCTAATTCTATGGTATTCTCAGACTGTAGGCTAAGTGAAACATTCATCCCAAACCTGAACAGTCTATCTGGTAACACTGAAGGAAGAGGAAGAGGAGGGAGGGATTGGGCCACCTACTGGTCAGATCAGATCTTAACATTTCCTTTAATATGTTAAAAGAAAATAATTTCCATAAGTGTCAGTAAAGAGTGATCAGTCACTAGAATACACTCTGCCTAATTCATATCTCTGTACTGGAGAGCACTGGCTTCTCTTTTAACATAGATAGTGAGCGAAAACATTGTACAGAAACTTAAATAAAATTAAATAACCAACTCAAACTTTATAAAGACAAATCCATGTTAAGAAACTGATCTATATATAACTGTGCAACATCTGGATTAGCAAATTAAATCAAGCATTCAAGATGGGTATCACAAATCTGATTCCTATGTGTTTTAAAAAGAAATTAATCACCTCCTCATTAGTTCATTCTCCTTTTCTAAGCTATAGTGGAACTCCATTTGTATTTGAAATTGACTTACACAACACATAAAAGGCTGTACCACAGCCAATGCATAAGAAGTTGAAAATAATTGTCATTGCTAGACCTGGCCAGCCACTTGAGAAACACTGTCTGTAAGAATTCATACTTGAATTTCAAAGGGCTGTTCAATTCAGCAATGCTGATGTCACCAGCTATAACTCATTTTCCCCAAGGGTAGGTATAAGATTTGCTGAGAATCTCTAGTGTCTATACTGGGAATGAGATTACACCTTGTTGTCCCCTAAAAAGGTAGGTTAGTGCTACAAAGAAATCATTACTATTTCCTTATCAGAATTTAGTATTTTGGATCTGGAAAGGGAGAGACAATTCAGCTACAATGTTACCATTACTTATTCAAATACTATTTGTTAAGCAATGACAATATGTTTGTCCGGATGGGAGGATGTATTCATTTTCTTTTAGTGATAGATATAGGGAAACAGAAGTAGAAATGGAATTGAAGGTTTGCTCCTCCTCCCAGTGCCTTCAATGTCTTCAACAGCATGGTGCTATCTAAGCAACTTTTTCAAGGTCACAGAGGAAGACAGCAGCAGAGCACAGAATCCAACAAAAATCTCCCGTAATCTCATAAACCTTTAACCCGCTCACCAGACAAACTAGATTTTATAGACTTCTAATAGCAATCACCATTACAGAGAGATTTTTTTGGTAATTGGTTGATGAGGAGGTAACCAGTGATAATATGTATGTGCTAAAGATTTACTGTAGAAGAGAAGAGGTGGCTATGTTTTTGACAACAGAGGAGGTCAATATTAAAAATGACAGTGGTGCTGTATCTTAATTGACAGGACTATTAATGTGCTGTAACTAGTTCGTTAATCCAGCCAAGCAGCAATTGTTAGAGACTGTAGCTCTAATAATGTGTTCAGCATTTATTATTAGAGTACTGTATAATTGCATTGTTTTATTACCACAAGTATGATATAAACTATCTGAGAAAATTCATACTATTTTACTTTACATTGACACTGCATCTTCTTTCAAATTTAACACATAAGAGGCAGCATGGTTTAACAGATTGGAAACTGCAGACCTGTGTGCCAGTTCTGGCTCTGCTCTGATTGGCTGGGAGAATTTGTTATGTCACTGCTCCATATCTCAGTTTCCCCTCCCAAACTTTGTCTATTTAGATTGTAACATGGTTTGGGGCAGAGACTGTCTCTTACTGTATATTTGTACAATACCAAATACAATGGGGCCCTAATCTCATCTGAGGTGTCCAGTGCTACAATGATAAAAAAAATTCTTATAAAATTAAGCATTTTGTATTTGCTAAAATAAGTGACCGAGGAACAGTCAGCTTTCCTCTACATGAGTTTTTTACACCTGCTCAGAGACACACACTTTAAACAGTTAATGCTTTGAGGTGAGGGCTCTGCTGAAAGTAATTTACTTGAGAGGCTTAATCAATTCTCATTTTGAATGTGTCCACCCTTGCAGCTACGAAGCAGTTCAATGATTTAAAAGGTTATTTTCAATAATAACATTTTCATTTGACGGCATTAAGCTTATTTTCAGTGGGATGTGTGTTACTAGCTAGAGATATGTTAGCTATAGGGAGAAGAAACCTCTGCTGTATCATTCTTATGAAACTAATATGTTTGTACAGCTGATCAATGCCTTTATAGTGGTAATCTAAATCTACCATCAAACTAATATGTTACAGTATCTTAAAAAAAAAAAAAATTCAGGAAAAATGTTTATTTCAAATAGGTAGCTGGGATATTGATCAAACCAGATGCTGACTGGGTGCTGGAACAATGTATATAGTGGAGGTACTGAAAGTCATTGAACAAAACTGTAAACCTTGTATATGATGCAAACCACTTCAAGCTATAGGATGCTGTCCCACCCCCAGCACTCCTAGTTTGGGCACCTATGGATGCTGAGTACCTCAGCTTCTGTTTTCAGTGAGAGTGGAGGGTGCTCAGCATACTGCAGGACTGGTCTTAAATAGGCTTTGGCTCAGGCCCTTGAAGTTAATAGAAAGACTTCCATTGGCTTCAAGAGACTTCAGATCGGGCCCAGATTATGGAATCAAAAAAATTAGGCCTTCTTTTCAGTAAGCTCTCAGCATAGCCAGTTCTAATCCTGATCCTGCCAAGTGCTGAGGACCTTTTGCTGGCACTGAGCTCAGTAGGAAATGAGAATGCTCAGCAGGAGGCGCAAAAAAGCATACAGAAAAGTTGGGTATTGAACTTGATTTTGCACCTTCCTCCCTCCCCCACACAGTCTTCATGCTTATGCCCCCAAACGTTTATGTGGCTGGAAATCTCCCTCTCATATACACCCACATGCGTGCATGTGTGCCTGCCCACACACACACACACACTTTCTTGCAGTATTTTTACCATACATTTCCAGCCCGACTAGAGACAATAAGTGTATTAATTGTCAGAGATGTAGCCAAAACACTCCTTGATTTCAATGGGTCAAAGATTTGTATCAGCAGACAGAGAGGGAAATCCCCTTTCAGACCTTTTCTTTTCATAAGGGAAGACTGTATCATTCTTCTTCTTTAAGTTCTATCTCATTGCAAAATCAGAAATGGAGAGAATCCAGACTTTCCCCAAATTCAAGATAGTTTCCAGATCTAGGGTTGTAGTTCAGGCCCACCTCTAACTTTAACATTAAAATACATCTGACTTAAATAGGCACAAAGCAATGAAAATAAATAGTATTTATCTATGTTAATTTGTGGGTCATCCATTTAGTGGCATAATCAAAGGTTTTTTCAAATCCTCAGAGTACAAAATGTCAATGGAATACTTGTTTAATGCAGAATTTCTCATGTGCATGAGAAAGACAATTAGTCTACACATACACGTAAAAAAGTACAATGGTCAAGGAGACTAGAGAAGGGAGGTTAGTAGGGCAGCTGCTCTGACAGGGGAAGAAGGCAATTGAAATTGAAGAGGTGAAGTGGGAAAGGGAGCTATCCTATCAACAGTAGCAGTGGGAGTAATTGAGGGCAGCAATTAAAACTATCATATTGTAAGACATGAAGCATTAATGCAGCCCCCTATGATTCAAAAGCTTCGCTGGTATTTCTGTTAATCCAGGCTATTAGTCATGACTATGGTCCGCAGCAATCTTTATTTCTTTCTTGTTCCTAAGCATCTTTTAAAAGACATTAGGAAATATTTTACGTCCACTTCCACTTTTAAAGGCTAGGTGTAATAAAACTAAAGGAAGCTCAGTTCCAACAGGACTCAGATCCTGCACTTTCTCCAGGAGATAGGTTTATGCCAACATAGATTTTTTTCCTCCATTCATCCTGTTCACCCCAGGTCTTTTTATTTGAATTTTTATGTCAAAAACTTGGTCAAAATCTATGTTCTGTTAAAAAATAAACAGAAAAGAAATTTTGTGCTGTTGCCTCTACCCTTGGCTGAATGGTCATGCATCATAAACCGATCTTCTATGTTTTCAATAATCTGTCAGGAGAACTATGCTTCATGAATCATATTGCAACGCCTATTAGACTTATAACATTTCCACAATACAGGCTATGTGGCTTTTCTATTTGAAAGTTCAAAGTTGTTTTTCTGTCTTTTCTTAATGCTACATAGTATCAGTTGCTGTGTTGTGTTGTCAATATTGGGCTTAAGCCAAAGTTCATTGAAGACTATGGTCATCCTTCTATTGACCTCAATGAGCTTTGGTTAAGGCCCATTACAAATAGTTATACGTCATTTACCACAAGTATGTAATACTGGGAGAAGGCCACAAGCCAGCAATTTTTTTTTCTTAAGTGGGCAAGTAGATTGTAAGTTTTTATGACACTATGAGTGATATCTGTATAAGATCCTGAATGCTTGGGATACATTAACTCAGTCTATTGAAGAAGTGATGGGAAGAAGACATCACAAATACTATGGGAAAGGTGAAGAGCTTGATAAAGATCTTCATGCTCAACAGCTGCTATTTAAGTGCCTAAATAAAGTGACCAAAAGTACTTAGCATCCAGCACTGCCCACTGTTATAAATAGTAACTACTGGGTGCTTAATATTTTTTGAAAATATAGCCCTTCCATACGCATCTAAAAACAATAAAAAACCTGTGGTTGACTCAGGCTTGTGGGGCTTGGATCCTGAGCTGAAAAACTGCCTGAACGTCTACACAGCAATTTTCAGCCCAGAGATGGAGCTCTGTCATCCTGAATCAGCTGACCAGAGCCCTCTGTGGAGTTTTCATCTCTACATAAATATACCCAAAATGGGAGGTGATTATTATTGAAAGTCTGAGCCTAGTTATAGGTATTGAGAACTTTTGAAATAAATATTTTTTCTAGGTCCTTTCTATTTGATTTAATGTTTCCTACTACATGTGACACCCATCCACGTGTATCACACTGGTGCAGCTACATTTTTATTTTACTCTCACAGGTGGATATTTTCATCATCTTCATGCTCACTCATATACAAAAAGAGTATGACATCTCACAGACTCCCCTCTACTCTGTAGCTAATAAGGAAGAAGAATGTATCACTCAGTAGTTGTTAGTGGGTCCATAGTCATGGAGAATGTCAAAGATGAACAAATGAAGAAAATCACAGCTTCAGAAAATGAAATAAGCAATAAGGACAAAACAAGGAGATCTACAGAAGCACACAGTAACTGACTTTTAGAAGACAAACTATTAGGTACCCTAGCTTTCAGAACCCATTATTGCTATTATCTTGTCTGTTGTGAGGGCCTCAGGTATCTGGGCTATAAATTAGGAGTTTAAAGCAAACATTAATTGGTCTCATTAGTAATCTGTAGCAACAATAAAGAGCTTAAAAGCCATATGCTTCAAAGTTATAATACTTAGTAACTGCTTCTCACTCTAAATACCCACTTTCTGTATTTAACTCTATCTTGTAATTACTTTACAAACATGCACATAGTAACAAATGCCTAGTCCTATACAATGTCCTTCTGAAAAACAAAATGTTCAAACTAAAACATGCATCAGATCTTATTATATTAGCATTGCTCTTTTACAAATCAGGTTGTTGCTCTGTGTATCTGGCTATCTGCAGATCCAAGCTCCAGGCATATGACCAGTGCTCAGAGAAGAATTACCATCATATCTGAGGCTAGATTTAAGCACGGGGAGGAGAGGTTGTGGTGTTGTTGTTTGTGTGTTCATATGTTTCTGGCTATTCAAAAAGGGAGAGTCATTCCTAATACTTCATTGACTTCAGTGGAATTACGTCAAATAGAATTTGGCCCAAAGTGCCTTCAACTAGCCTCAAGACACACAATAGGCTCTTTACTAATCTTCTTAGAGGAAGTACACTGATCACCTTCCTAATGAGAAAAGCATTTTTGACACATATTTATGTTTGTGATAGAAGAGTAGAGTATCCTAATCTATAAAATTATTCCACAGCAGATTATCCCTGACAGTATTAGGAACAAATGTTGTGCAGCATAAATATGAGGCATGAATCTGTAATTGGCAGATTATCTAAGGCTGCATAATATTGAAGGTATAACAATATTGTATACCTGTACAGTAAGCTTTCGGTGTTCTGATGAAATCCTGAAAAATTCTGATGGAAACGAAATTTGTTTTGCTTTTATTTAAATCATTTTGTGATCCAACCATATTCCCACACGCTACCCTTTTGTTTCAGGGATGCACTCACACTGAACCGTTTTCAAGATAACAGCCTTAGTTACCTCACTAATTCAGATTTTAATCTCAAAACGGTGACACATACTTCATGAGCAAACAAAATAGCAGTGGGTTTCCTCCTCCTGCCCCACCTGAAGACTCTGTATGCCTTGATACACAGTGTGCATCTAAGATTAAAATCTAATATTTTGTTTTCATGATCTTCCTGCCAGTAATCAGTGTCTGCTGCCTGTGTATTTATGATTTCAATTTCCTCTTTGAACCAAAATCCTAGAAGCACTAAGGACACATTTCAGCTATTCTATCATCTTTAAACAGCTCCTGTATGTCTCCATTTGTTTTCAAATTGGATTCCTACTCATTCCAGCAAAGGATTAGATCCCTGCTATGCGACTGTGCTTAACCAGGAACTATATCATCTGTATTGACTCCCTGAATATCCATTCCAAATGGGGAAGAAAGGAAACCAACCTGACACTAAGATTCTGGTTCAATGGAGATCAGGATGCTATAACAGTGATGCCGACGTTGTGCTTTTTTTGATAATAATTTCCTATTACTGCCAGAATTACTGACACACACAAAAAAGTAAAAGTTCCAATGAACTGATACCTCTGACTCAGCTGATACTTTAGCAAGCTTGTAGCTTTAAATGACTATTTTGTAGCCTTCACAGAACAGCAAATACCCAGGAAATTCATTTGCTGTTGTCATTGCTATTTATTCTAGAAATTGCCAAGAAAGAACGAAAAGAGCTAAGTTTTACCAGAGTTTTAAATGAGTCTATTCTTTTTTCCCCTTTTCACATTCTTTTTAATTCTTTTTGCACAATGTGCTACATGATATTCAGTTACTCATTACAGGGGATGGTCCTGTAGTTGTAACACAAAGGGCCAGATTCTGATCCCTTTACATACGCTGCGAACCATTTTAATGCAGCGTTCTCATTGATTTTTACAGGGTTTCTCATTGAGGAGGGTACTAATGAATGTGGCAGAATCTTGCTGACTAATCGGAATTCTGTTTCCATCTCTTCCTGTCTGACCTCAGACGAATTCTTTCAGCTCCATTCTGCCACCGTTCCTCATGCTGTGTGACATCTGATTATGTACGGTACACTGGGGCTCCTTGTGTGATAAGGTACTACTCAGTGTGAGTAAAGGTGTGAGAATAAAGCCCTTAGGGTTTGTCTACACAACATTTCTGAGCAAGTGGGAGCAACCCTTCCAGCCCAGATCAACCATCTCAGGTTAGTAGGTCTTGCACTAGCACTCCAAAAACAGCTGTACAGATAGCACTATAAAGCTGTGGCTTGTGCTGGAACCTGCTCCCCTCCTAAGCTTCGGAATGTCTCCGTACTTCATTTTTTGCAAGATGTAAAAGGAAGAGAATGATATTTGACAGGGAGATGTATAGCAAGACTAAAATTCATGGGTGTTTGTTAAGAACTTTGGGGACTTCACTTTGAAGACACTGTGTGTAGCCCCATGTGCAGGGGGCAAACAAGAAACTTTCCCTTTCTGAACTTGGGAATCAGTTCCTCCTGCTTCCCACCAGAGAGCACGACTCCAGAAGTGGGTTGGGAGAGGGCACGGACATGTCCCTGTTGCTTCCTTCAGACCAGGTCTTGAGGCAGAGCCAGTACACCATAGGAATCATCTTCATTATACCGAATGGGACATATTGCTCAGCCTCTTTCCTTGTATGCATGCAAGGAACAGCATAGGAGAAATGGTGTCTCAGTCAGAAACTCACAACAGTGCTTCTCCTGCAACAATGCAGCTCCACAAAGGACTGTGGATCAAAAGACACAATCTAGTGAAATGTAAAGGGCAAAGTATTAGCATAGACAGATGAAATTGATTATGATGGTGATTTCTCCCTGTAGTCTATTATGCTTGATTGAAGCTGGTGCTACACACACACACACACACAAGCCCTCCCCACTCCTGGCCCTGCCCGAACTGGGATATCTTGCAGCTACTAAGTCGCACTCTTGCATGTAGTTGGTGTGGCATGATGCTGGTTTACGAGGAGCTGGCCAGATCCTTGGGGCCACCTATTCGGCACTCAGCACAGCTCAAGGAAGGGAAGGTGGCTGGTTCTAATGGGACTTCTCAAAAAGAAAGGGTAGCAGGCTGTCCCCCTGAGTATCCTGCAATAAGGTCACACAGAGCTGTGATATAGCTAGGAATAATAAGCCTTCCTAATAAAGACTGCTTGTAATAGGTTTCTCAAGTACTAAAGCCTAACTCTCTTCTCATTTCCAATAAATTTAAAAGAAGACGTTTATGCCCTATTGTTTATTATTTTGCTTTTCTCCCTTTTTTACCGCATCATTATATGCTGCCTCTAACAAGCATAGCAAACTCAAAAGGCTGTGTCTGATTTCATGAATACCAAGAGCAATGTTTTCCTAAGCAATTAGTAATCATAGAAAGATACAGTTCCCTTCACTTGTTATATGAAGTCAGGATAAGAAAATACTTGAAATGCAAAGCACACATACTACTAAATTATCTAAAAGACATAATAGCAGGATAGTAAATGTGTGGTATGTATATTTAGTATTTATTACAGAAATTTACTGCATATAAATTATGAGAAAGTGCCAGATGTATCTAATAAATACAAATGAGGAACACTTCATGCCCCCAGAGCTATATATGATGCTGTCTTATAGCTTTGGGGTTGAAAACATTATATGAAAATCACTTCACCTTGTTTAATTGGAACTGGGTCCTTTACATCCTCCATCCCTGTGTTAATCAGCTATTCCTAAACAACTTTTATTTGCAGCTAAATTCCTGATGGCAGAGTCCAAAAAAAGGTAATATCTTGCAGAGTTAGGGCGGGGAAAGAGAAAAATTGCACCAGCAACAAACATAGCAGAAAATATATCTAGTATAACAAGCAGCAAAACGTTGTGAATGTTTTATAGTTTTACCCCTGTCCCACCCGCTCATAGTTTCTATAAAAAGGTAAAATTGACTCCACAAGTTGCCGGGAGGGAGGATGAGGGAAGACAACGTTAACTGAATGGTGGCATGTCTTTGAGAAAATGTGATTTTTCATTTGAAACAAAATTATGACAATCTAGTTTTGCATGACAAAATGTCACCATTTTTCACTGAAAAAAGAAAAATTGATAAATGATGAGGGGAAATGTTGTCCTTGAAAATTCTCCAACATTTCTCACTTTTTTCTGAAATATGAAATTTCACAAAGCAAAACCTGAGTGTCACTAAGTAGCTGTAATATTTGAAGCTGTGTGATAAACATTGTATACAAAATAATATGCAAGGAAAACAAATTCGTATTTTGCTTTTGATCATTCTGGGCTTTAATAAGAAGCAGGTCTCACAAGCAAACATAACAGACAAACAAACAATCCTTAAGAAAAAGCCCTGTAGACAATGAGACATACTATAGGGTTCATTTAAACTATATGCTCCTATAGAACAATTACATCCCTGCTATATGTAGAACATTAAAAAAACCCTACAGAAATCAGACCATTTTTGTATTAAATTCTAGAGTGTTCTAGAGTAATTCCTATTCCTGTCATCCTGTCACTGGAGTCAAGGCTATGATGGGCTTCTTTAATGAGAACAAACTCATATTGGCCCATCTGTGTAATTAACTGTGTAGGTGTCTGCTTAGCAGCTAATTGACTAATGAGCACCTGGGTCTGTTAAGACACTAGGAGAACTCAACAGCTGGAGACAGGACTCTAGATGGGAAGGGCTCTGAGTTACTACAGGGAATTCTTACCCTGATTTCTGGCTGGTGAGTCTTGCTCACATGCTCAGCATGAAACTGATTGCCATATTTGGGGACCAGAAGGAATTTCCTTCCAGATCAGATTGGCAGAGACTCTGGATCTATTTGTGGGTGGAGTTTTTTTGTTTGTTTGTTTGTTTGGGTGTTTTTTTTTTCTTTTGGTCTTCCTCTGCAGAGTGGAACACAGGTCTCTTGCTGGTTTGAATTAGAGTAAATGGTGAATTCTCTGTAACTTGAAGTATTTAAGTCAATATTAAGGATTTCAGTGATTCAACCAGAGGTTGTGGGCAGATCACTGGAGTGAGTGGGTGAAGTTCTGTGGCCTGTGACGTACAGGAGGTCAGACTAGATGATTATGATAGTCTCTTCTGGCCTTAAAAGCTAAATCTATTAATCTAATTCATATATGGACTGTGCTTCTAGAGTGAGGAGGCTCATAATCCATGGGTCTCCCAGAGATGCAGGCCAGGAGAGAGGCTGCTGCCTTCTGAGGTTTCTCAGTGAAGGACTGAATTATTAGCACAGGCCTAGGTTAGAATACACATACATACATATATACACAAATACACACACCAGGAGGAAGGCTATGGAACTCATGAACTTAGGAGAAGAATCCTGTCTAGCTCTTAGTACACAGATCCCAGAAGGAGGGCTGTGATACTTCTGAACTTAGGAGAGGAGGCCTGTTGGAAGTAGCATAAGAAGGGTAGACTTGAGGGGTGAAAACAGTAAACAAATAAACCCCACAGAGGGGCAACTTGATTTAAGTACTCTGGGAGTTAATCACTGCAAGATCAACAGAGAAAATCCAAGGGGACAAGGGCCTGCAGCTGCTATGCTGTGCCACAAAGGGGCATGCTCAAAGGTGGCACTCTGCCACACATGCCTGCCACGATTCTATAGGACAAACAACAAACCTAACCTCATCTTCAAAGAACTTCCATGTGACAATGGAATGAGGACACCGAGGGCCAGGTTTTTGTAAAGGTGTTAATGCAGAAACATTTCAGCACACAAGACCTATTGATTTCAGTAGGTATTAGATGTTTAGGGGCTTTTGAAAAAATCACAGTAGGTATTTGAATATTTTTCAAAATCTGGCTCTAAGAGCCGTACCTTGCCTTCCATCCCAGAAGACAATTCCCATAGATCTGTAATGAAACCATCCAGGTCTAGACACCAGGAAGCATGTAGCTTTAAAATATGTGACTCTTGGCTATATTTTTCTGGATTAAATCTTATTCATGTGATAATAAGCTTTTAGATTCACAACAAGCACACCTGTGAGGTAGCTCACACGGATAACTTGGGAGAAAATTCATTTCCATGGCAAATGCAAACAAAAACTCCCACTTGCTCACTTTCCTGTCAGCTTCCAAGGCCTTCACTCCCCTCTGGAAATAAAAGTCCTTGCTCCCATCTCAAGTTCAATATTTCGACACTTTTGAAAACTGTCTTTTGTCAAAAGCCACTTCAGACTTGCAAAGTATGGTGAGCCCTGCATGGAGTGGGAGACTCTCTGCACACTATAGAGTCTCAGTGGCTATCTGCTACTGAAATTTTATGAGCTATTCAGCCCATCTAGCACATTCAAGAGTGCTCTATACCTCTTGCCAATACTTAGGGCCTCTACTTCTCCAAAGATATATTGATGCTAGAGGCATATCAGGACTCTGCACTGAACACTTCATGTCTGATAAGTCTTTTCCATGTTTAGCATCTACAACATCCAGCCACACTGAATCAATACACTGGCTGCATATTTCTGCTAAAATTATCTATAGTGAAATAGTTTAAAATGTTAACATCTATAGTGTAGTGTAATATTTAGAATTGACATTTCTTTGAGCTAAATGGGGCAGCTCACACTTCTCCAAGACCTACTGTTTGCTTCAGCTTTCTTTTGCAGTACAAAATGGAACAATGTGTTTAAAGTGATACAGCAGAACCATTTTGATTTGTTGTGAAAGGCAGTTACCTATGGGAAAGTTTGAGTTCACAGTGGTAAATCATAGTTATTACACTCAGAATTCCAAAGACAAAGTCACCTCTAAAGGTCATCTATGCTACCCTATGGTACTCCCAGATCTCCCAGTTTCAGCTGAGTCAAAACTAATGGAATTCAAATGTTGTCACAGCTTGTGTAGTGGGCTGAATCTCCCTGCGCCTGTGGAGACGTTTATTTATGTGAACTTTCAGTAAAGCAGAGAAAAGCAGCACATCCAGTAGTTGTCTCTTGCTTCCAAAGTCAGGATGACATCTTTATGTTACTTTCACAATCAAAGCAAGACCAGTTGCACTAGCCAATTTATGTTGGAATTTCATACCTTTGATCACTGCTTTGATTGGAATGCCATTTGTCAGCTATCTGGAGTGTGCGTGACATTCACAGCTTTATGACCAAAAATTATTTATAGGAAAAGCAACTACCTACACATGTACACCCATCTCCTCCTTTATAAAGGTCAGTCTAGCTCATACCTGAGACAGCTTGTTAGCAATGTAAAGTTCCTTCAGACTCTTATTTTTTTTGTTTCAGATGGAGAGTTTATTTGAAAACAGAAAAGTTCAGCCATAGAGATGTCTTGATTAAAGATGTGTGAATTTGTTTGTATTCTGTTCTATTCTATGTAGATTCTTATATCATGCTCATCACTGTGAAATATTTTTGTCTGTATAAATCTGCATTTTCTGGGGAAGACTTTGTCTAAAAATGTTTACACAACTAAAGAAATTATCAAGATGGAAGGGTTGAGTCCTTTCAAATATGTTCCCAACTCTGGACAGTATTGGGAAACTTGTCTGGTGCCTCAGTACCAACAGCGTCACAACCTGCTTGCACATGCACCGTGATAGTGCCTCTGCCAGATAACACAAGGACGTCCTTTATGACTGAGGAGTGGGAAGACTCCTGGAATCTGCTGTTAGACATAATATGCTTGGAGAATAGCAGAAAGGTATCTTACATTCAGTTTACTATAGATTTAATCTCTTTTCTTTTGTGCTCATTGTGCATTCAAAATCTGAACATATAGCATCTGCACCGCCATTTTTCCAAAGGACTTCAAACATGACTTGGAAAGACCACCTCTAGAAATAAAAGATTAATTCGGTCTGTATATCCCTTCCAAGTTCAGAGGATCTTTGGCACCTCTGCCTAAGGCCATCAGTAAAATACCAATTGTGATGGTGGCTGCTGTGAAGTAAAAACCTATCCAACAGGAACTTTACAGAGATGGATTCTTTTCAGTCATGACTGACCTATTAAAGAAACTGACCTAGAGATTACTGGATGCATATTATTATCAATCCCCTGAGCCAATTTGCTTCTAAATGGTTATTTTAAGTATGTCAGTTGCTGCATAAATTCAACTTCGAACTGAGCAAGAACACAAATAAATTTCTGATGTATAATTCTGCAAGAAGAATTACCACCTAAGTAAGTGGTAAATGAAGCAACCACAGCAAATCACAACAAAATGTAGAAGACCACCCTAAAAATGTCAAAGATTACTGTGAAGCCAGAATTTATAATCTAGAAGCTGGGGGAAGTTCTCTCAGGTTCTCAACGTAGCAGGATTAAATGTACAGTAGATGCAGTTTTTGAATTTTCTTTAGAGCCACAGACCTTAAAAATATGATTGATGTATGAGCTAGAAAACCTGCAGTTCCATAATCATTTTCCTCAATCAGTATGGATTATGCCAGCATTCTCGCAGGTAGTATCAAACACATTTACTCTACAGTGTGGTGAGAAATTTCGCCTCAGTTGCCTGAAACACCTTATTACACTTAAAATTGATGGTCTGCAGAGAAATCTTTAGAAGGGGTTTAAATTCATGAAAATTGTAACTTGCTTAATTATACATAAAAGGAGTGGTGAAATAGTTTATATATATCAATATTTAAATTGTTATTATTTGGTTTCACGATTTAATACTAATTGAAACTTAAGACTTCTCAGTGCTATTTTTGCATCCAGGGCATCTGCAGACTCAGGAAGACAACACTGAAATGGCTTGCAATCTATTCATATTTAGAGGTTTACCTTTGCAACCACAAAGCATAGATTTTGTTGTTTTTTGAAAGCTGAGATTCTGCTGTATAATTCTACACCATGGAGGGAACCCTGCAGCAAGTTCATTGACTGCAGAATATATGGAACAGTTGGACAGCCCAGTCACAATGTAATGAAATGATAGTGAGCCAAAATGGTATCTGCATCATGGTACTGAGAAAATATTTGATTGTATTTTGACACTGCAACTTTTGTGATGGAAACACTTGAAATAGAGGTCCTCATTTTTAGCTGCACTGTGCCTACTTTTTGCCAGTTCTCTGGTGCTAAGCATCTATATAAGCAACTAGGGCTATCAATTAAGCACAGATAACTCACATGATTAACTCAAATAATTAATCGTGATTAAAAAATTAATCAGGATTAACCACACTGTTAAACAATAGAGTTGAAATTTATCAAATATTTTGGAGGTTTTTCTTCATTTTCAAATATATTTGAAACATCACAGAATACAAATTGTACAGTGCTAATTTTATATTATTTTTCATTACAAATATTTGCACTATAAAAATGATAAAAGAAATAGTATATTTCAGTTCACTTTATACAAGTAGCATAGTGCAATCTCTTTATTATGAAAGTGCAAATTACAAATGTAGGGTTTTTTGTTACAGACCCGCACTCAAATAATGTAAAACTTCAGAGCTTATAAGTCCACTTAGTCCTACTTCTTGTTCAGCAGTCACTGAGGGAAACAAGTTTTTTTACATTTATGGGAGATAATGCTGCCCATTCCTTCATTACAATGTCACTTGAAGTTCAGCTTTCATGATGAAGAGACTGCACTACAGTACTTGTATTAGGTGAATTGAAAAATATTATTTCTTTTGTCCTTTACAATGCAAATATTTGTAATAAAAATAAATATAAAGTGAACACTGTATACTTTGTATTCTGTGATGTAATTGGCTTTCATGGCGGGTGCTCCTCCCTCTGCTAGAGACTTTCTGCACACTCAACCAGAGATAAGTGCATTGATTACACTTGAGTCATACTTTCAAATTTTTCTCTATATTTTTTGATAGCTGAGATCCTGATGTCATCACATAACTTAGGGATCTGGGACCTATTGTGCCTATGGTGCCTCTGAGGTCCAGAGAGAGAAGCCAACCTGATGAGCACAGCAGAGCTATTTGATCACATTCTGAACATCTGCACAATCTGCTCTGAGTGGTCTCTCATTCTGGCACCTGGTTCTGGGTAGAACTCGGCTTGTGTGGGCAGCTTGGGACAACAACATCTTTTTTTTATTTGCAATTAATTCCCTGTTTTGTGAGAAATCCATAAGCTAAAATCTGTTCTTTTGAATTATGTCAAACTATTAAGAATAATTAATATAATTCAGCATCTAAGAGTGGATAATTCACAAATGGCAGAAGAAATTCTGAATTCATTACGTATACTATTTGCAAGAAATAGTTCAGCCTTCTGTACCTAATGACTGGAAGATAGCTAATGCAACTCCAATATTTAAAAATGGCTCTAGAGGTAGTCCCGGCAATTACAGATGGGTAAATCTAATGTCAGTACTGGGTAAATTAGTTGAAATAATAGTAAAGAATAAAATTGTCAGGCAAAGGAAAGAACATAAATTGTTGAGCAAAAGTCAACATGGTTTCTGTAAAGAGAAATCATGTCATACTATCCTATTGGAGCTCTTTGAAAGGGTCAACAAACATGAGGACAAGGGGGATCCAGTGGTCATAGTGTCCTTAGACTTCTAGAAAGCCTTTGACAAGGTCCCTCACCAAAGGCTCTTATGTAAATTAAGTTGTCATGGAACAAGAGAGAAGATGCATTCATGGATTTAGAGCTGGTTAAAAGACAGGGAACAAAGAGTAGGAATAAATGGTAAATTTTCAGAATGGAGAGGGGTAACTAGTGGTGTTCCCCCAGGGTCACTCCTAGGACCAATCCTATTCAACTTATTCATAAATGATTTGGAGAAAGGAGTAAACAGTGAGGTGGCCAAGTTTGCAGATGATACTAAACTGCTCAGGATATATACCCTAAGTATACATATAATACAATGGGGGCTAATTTAGCTACAACTAATCAGGAAAAAGATCTTGACGTAATCGTGGATAGTTCTCTAAAGACATCCACACAGTGTGCAGCGGCAGTCAAAAAAGCAAACAGGATGTTAGGAATCATTTAAAAGGTATACAGAATAAGATGGAGAGTATCTTATTGCCTGTATATAAATCCATGGTGCGTCCACATCTTGAATACTTTGTACAGATGTGGTCTCCTCATCTCAAAAAAGACATACTGGCATTAGAAAAGGTTCAGAGAAGGGCAACTAAAATTATTAGAGGTTTGGAACAGGTCCCATATGAGGAGACATTAAAGAGGCTACGACTTTTCAGCTTAGAAAAGAGGAGACTAAGGGGGGATATAAAAGAGGTATATAAAATCATGAATGGTGTGGAGAAAGTGAATAAGGAAAAATGATTTACTTGTTCCCATAATATAAGAACTAGGGGGCACCAAATAAAATTAATGGGCATCTGGTTTAAAACGAATAAAAGGAAGTTCTTCACACAGTCAACATGTGGAACTCCTTGCCTGAGGAGATTGTGAAGGCTAGGATTATAATAGAGTTTAAAAAAGGACTGGATAAATTCATGGAGATTAAGTCCATTAATAGCTGTTAGCACAGATGGGTAAGGAATGGTGTCCCTAGCCTCTGTTTGTCAGAGGGGAGTGATAGATGGCAGAAGAATGGTCACTTGATCATTAGCTGTTACATTCACTCGCTCTGGAGCACCTGGCATTGGCCACTGTTGGTAGACAGGATATTGGGCTGGAGGGACCTTTGGTCTGACCCAATACAGCCATTCTTATGTTCTCTAGTTATCAGACACCAGAGGTTATAGACTTATTCCATCTTTTTCACATATACTTTCTGGGATAGTATTTTGATTCAGAGAATTAATGATGCTTTTGCATCGACTTAGGCAGATGGCAAAACAAAGGCCACCTGTATGGTACAGTACATAATTCATTATGAAGGTAAAAGCTCTTCATAGTAAATCTGAAAGATTAACATTATTAGTTTTTTTAAAGTTGGGTATCCTCCAATGCCAAGATTTTCAAAAGTAGGATCCTAAAGTTAGTCCCCTAAGACAAATAAGTGGCTTGATTTTCAGAAAAAGAAAGTGGCCATCACTGAGGACCCAAAAGCTCTCATTGAAATCAAAAGGAATTAGAAACCTAGACATTTGTAAATCCCAGTAGGTGCCATCCTGCATCTTTAGGTACCTATATGCCTTTTAAAAATGTGGCCCTTTGAAAAATTTTCCCTACGTGACTTAGGAACTCAAAAGTACCACTGATTTTCAAAGGGACAATGGCTGGTGCTCCTTAGTCACTTGGGTGCTTTTGAAAATCCCCAAATATTTAATTTTGTTGGAAATTACTTAGTAATGTTAACTATTGATACATATTCTATTTGCTTTTCGTTGGTTAACTAAGAATTATTTAACATAATTATGGACAGCATTCACAGTAAGATTCGCACAAAGGTCACATATAAAGAGAGGGACACTGCATGGTGGCTCAGAGAGGGATATATCTTGGATCTCTTCTGTTCTGTGGTCGGGAAAAAGAAAGTGAAGAAATTCAATAGAGCAAAAGGTTTCAGACAAAGTCTGAATAATTTCCTGGGACTGATTACAATATTTCAGCAACTCTAGACCAAAAGAAAAATGTTCTGAAAATATCACAAGCTCTAGTTAAGCCAAATGTAAAATAGAATTTGCATGTGATCCTATTATTTTCCCCCTAAGTATTAAGACATCCTTTTGACCTACAGTATAAGACATTAAATGAAAGCCAAAATAATCAATGGACTAAAGAACATGGATTTAAAACATTTTAAAACAGATGTGAAGATATTGCTAACATTTACATAAAATATTGCCCCTTCTTTTCCTTTGAACCATGAAGAAACTTCCATTAAAAATTCAGCTCTCCTGCCTTTTTTTCTGTGATTGTGATAATTTCAGGATTTTAAAGGATGTTTATGACTACAGTAGACGTGTTTCTATTCTGGTATTTGACTGCTTAACATTTTAGACCCTCTGAATGTTCTCCACATTCTGACCTCTGTCTGCATTACTACATTAGAGTATCATCTCTCAATCGGAAACAGTCTAACTCACATATCTGTTAGCCTGTCAGTGCAATGCCCATCCCTGAATTCTCTGTATTACGTTTTATGAAGCATTTCAAAAATCTGTTTTTTAACTTCTTAGAGTGATGATTTTCAATGTTTACTGTCAATAATGACAGAAATACTAGGTGGTCAAGAAAAGGGATAGAAACGTGTGGATTTATTATGCAAATATGTAATTGGCACCTAATTTTCAAAGGTGTATGCTTAATAGTGCACACATATACTCCATTATGTAAAATCAGAGTTTGTATTCACATATCAGTGCCCTAGTGCAAATCAAAGACATGAAAGTGTGTTAAGACTTTTATATCTGGACACTTTGCACCAGATTGTGAATCTGCTATATTACAAATAGATCTACTGATGCCTATTGGACTCATGATTATTTGTGTGTGTAACTGCTCCCCAATGACAGCAAGGAGTTCACAATCTGGGCACTTTGGAAATCAGGCCTTTGGCTTACAGGTAGTCCTGCACTCAGATGCTCCAGTTTGAGTAAGGCAGGCAGAATTCATTCACTGCCATCAGAGTTGGGCAGGAAGCTTAGATTTTCCCATTCTGCACCAAGATGAACCCAAGACCTTTCAATATTTTTCAGTGTGGTGCAGCCAACTCATCCCAGAATAGCCTGGTGACTCAGGAACCCACATGGGATATGGGGGTCCGAAGTACAAACCCCTGTTCTGACACAGGCAGAGCAGTGACTTGCACTTGAGTTTTCCCTATCCCATGTATTCTAAGCATCTGCCTATTTGGAGAGGGTGGACCTCTCTTCCCCTCTCATACTCTGAGCTTAACTTGAAAAATCTTTCCAGATGAAAATTTTGTACATACCCAATGTATGAAAAATGGAAAATTGGTACATACCCAATACAAGTTTTGGTTTTGAGGTATCAGAATTTTCTGGTAGACAAACATTTTGTTGCAAAGTTCATGACCAGTTCTAACACAGTGTGTCAGTTTTGTCCTTGGCATATAAGCAATCCCAGTATCAATGGACTAAATTTATCACTGGAGTAAGTGTTGGCATGCTAAGAGAAAAGTTTGCTCCAGCATACACTGGCAAATGTTATATTCAGCATGTCTACACTTGAAGAAGAATGTTTGCCTCCCTCTTGAAGTGATTGCTCACGTGCATTCCAATAGGTATGTGTGCGTGCCACGTGCACGATTGTCGGAAGCTTTTTCCTGGTGGTACCCGTCAGGTCGGCAGTGGTGACCCCTCGAGTGGCGCCTTTATGGTGGTGCATATATACCCCTGCCGACCCGCCGCCTGCTCATTTCCTTCTTACCACCCGTGATGGTTGTTGGAACAGTTTAGTGCTTGCTTTGCAAGTCCATTAGCCTAGTGGTTTCCTTTGTTCTTGTGTAAATAGTATTATCTTGTTGTAAATAGTTATAGTTAGTTATCGGGAGGTTTCCCCTCCTTTTATTTTCCCCGGTGCCAGGGCATGCATTGGTTTCAGGGGTTTAAGGTGTGCGAGAGGTGTGGGAAGCCTATGCCCACAAGTGATCCACACTCCAATTGCCTTAAGGGCCTGGGTGAGGGCCATGAAACAGACAAGTGTCTTATTTGTAGGGGCTTCAGACCTAGGACTAAGAAAGAGTGTGATTACCATCTGAAGCTCCTCCTCATGGAGTCGGCCCTTCATCCACAATCTGAGACAGCACCAGCTTCCCCAGTGCACCGTGTGCCAGCCTTGGTATGGGATGTCCCAGCACCGAAGGAAGGAACCAGTGAGGGGCCATCGGCACCGTTCACCGGCCCGCAAGCCCAGCGCTTCGCGACGGCACCACTCACAATGTGTGGTGCCATATAAAAAAAAGAGGTCAGATAGGGGTTGTTCCCCTGTCAGAAAGCCAAAGACAGATCATGGTCGGGTGCATCCTATGGCGAAACACTCCTGGAAAGGCCCCCAAGAGCCAATCCCTCCAGCTCCGGGCTCGCATTAGGTCAGGGAAGTCTTGCTGGGAAGCAGAAAACCTCTATTCAAGCCATGTATCTGACCAAGTGGAAGCATTTCTCCATCTGGTCCTGACATAAGGGAATGGAGCCACAATCAGCCCCAGTTCCTTTCATCCTGTATTATCTCCTGGATCTCAAGCGGCAAGGGCTGCCCTTATCTTCCCTATAGGTACATTTGGTGGACATTTCGGCCTTCCACCCGGGAACGGGGTGGGGGTCAGAGTTCAGCAATCCCGTGGTAGGTGGGTTTCTTAAAGGCCTCAACAGACTCTATCCATCTGTACGCCGGCCTGTCCCTCCCTGGGACTTGAACCTGGTCCTATCCTTACTCATGAAGCCACCCTTTGAGCCTATGACTACCTGCCCCCTCTCCTATCTTTCCTGGAAGGTGGCTTTCCTAATAGCTATAATGCCTGCTAGAAGGGTTTCTGAGCTCAGAGCGCTGACCTCTGAACCACTGTACACAGATTTTTTTTGTTTTTTGTTTTTTTACAAAAACAGGTGCTGCTACGCCCCCACCCTCTGTTTCTGCCAAAGATAGTCTCTCAGTTTTACATGAACCAGGATATAGCCTTACCTGTGTTCTTCCCTAAACCCCATGCTACTAGCAGGGAGCATACGTTCCATACCTTTGATGTCTAATGGGCCTTAGACTTTTATATTGAATGCACAAAGCCATTTTGGAAATCACCAAACAGCTCTTCATTGCAGTTGCAGAAAGAATGAGGGGTTTTCCCATTTCGCCACAGCAAATCTCATCATGGATTATGTCCTGCATCAGGACTTGCTATGACCTGGTGAAAATTCCAGCTCCACCTATTACAACGCATTCTACCAGAGCACAAGTGACGTCTGCAGCTTTCCTGGCACAGGTACCTATTCTGGACCTGCAAGGCCGCTACTTGGTCTTCAGTCTACACTTTCACCTCACATTACGCCATTACCCAGCAGATGAGGGAGGATGCTTGATTTGGGTTAGCAGTATTGCACTCGGCACTCAGGTGAACTCCAACCCCTCTCCCGGGGTAACTGCTTGGAAGTCACCTATTGGAATGCACATGAGGAATCACTTGAAGAAGAAAAAATGGTTACTCACCTCTCATAACTGTTGTTCTTTGAGATGTGTTGCTCATGCCCATTCCAAATCCCTTCCCACAGTTGGAGTAATCCGGCAAGAAAGAACTGAGCAGGCGGCAGGTCAGCAGAGGTATATATGCACTACCATAAAGGCGCCACTCCAGGGGTCACCACTGCCGACCCGAAGGGTAACGCTAGACAAAAGCTTCCGACGATTATGCACGCAGCGTGCGCACACACCTATTGGAATGGACATGAGCAACACATCTCGAAGAACAACAGTTACGAGAGATGAGTAACTGTTTTTTTCCATCTTGAAGAGACATACTCATGCTAACTCTGACTGAATGAGCACGCTAAAAATAGCTCTGATCTTAGACACGAGGCACATATGCAGAGTGATTAGCCCCTCCGACTACTTGTGTCACTGTGACAACACTCCCTTTTTAGCATGCTATCAAACCTTTACACTACTTTCACTCACTTAAAAAGAGAGAACATTAAAACATGAGATAAAGTGTTACTTTCAAAATGAAAAAATTCAAGAATGCAGAAAAATGTCAGGGTTTGTTCCTGAATATGTTTTTGTTTGTTTGTTTCAAAGCTCTTTTGAAAATAAAAACGGGTCACTTTCAACTAAGTCCCTTTTTCTAGATTAAAAAAAAATCTTTGTAAAAAGAATGACCAGCTCAACTATGGATTTCTACAAAATCTGCTTCATATCTCTTTAAATGCACAATGAAATTTATTTTTCAATTGACATAAAGTACAAATTCAATTAAAAAATAAGGTAGATAATATAGTAAACTAAGCAGAGTTATGGGATGCAATCATTGCCATCAAAATTATATAGCATTTATAAAGCAAATTTGAGGCCATATTGGTCAGGATATTTAGCGGAGCCTCTGTGAGTGGTAAAACACCTTGATCACTTATGAGCACCATAATTTCTGTTATTTTAAAGCCTAGTAAAGATGCAGGGAAATGTGGTAGCTATAGGCCCATATTTTTAATTAATCCAGATTGTAAAATCCTAACAAAACCACTAGTTAGGATATTAGAATCTATTCTTCCTGAATGAATTCATCCAAGCCAAGTAGGCTTCATTAGCCACTCAAACAATAACATCAGTTTTTTTATAGAGTTAATAAACATTAACCAACATTAAAATGAGCATGCAGTAGCCATTTCACTCAATGCAGAAAAGGCACTTGAATATCTCAGATAGAGGTGACCTATTCGATGTGGGAATGGAACTTGGATTTGGGAATAAACTCTGTTAAATGCCATACTCAAAGCATCTGGTACAATTAATGGTGTAATAGCATTACACTCTATACGAGGATTGATAAGTGTGCCTGCTCTTCTTTGCTATTTGATTTTTCCCTCACTCAGAGAACTACATTACGTATAAGCCTTTAAAATAAGTCATTGCATTTCATACGAGTAGTAAAATGATTTGTCCACACAGCAAATAATTTGTGATAACACTGAGTATTTCATTCTAAGTTCTGGCAATTAATGTAGAATTCAATATCTTTATGCCTGTTTTATTTCTCATAAAATCATAAAAATGCAGAACTGAAAGGGACTTCAGTAGGTCATCTAGTCCAGTTCCCTGTTCTAAAGGCAGGACTACACAATAACTAGACCGTTACTGATTGGTGTTTGTCTAACCAGTTTGGAAGTTTTTCCTAATGTCCAACCTAACTCTCCTTTACTGACATTTAAATCATTTGCATTCTGTCCTATCTTCAGAGGTTAATGAGAACCTTTTTTTCACCCTCTCATGAAGGAGACAGGCCATACTTCGCAGAGAGGGGACCCTGCTGCACCACGTGACTGAGAAATCGGGGGGGAGGGGGCATGTCACCTTGCTAGCACTCCCACATGTCATCTCTAGTTCTCAAGGATGTGCAGCTGGATAGGCTCCTGCAAATGAGAAGCCTGTGGATTGGGTTCAGGAAGCATCTGAATGAGGACTAAGGTACAGTGAAGTTCTCTTCTCTCAAGGCCCAGGCCGATTCCCACCACTATGTCTGGGACGGCTTATTTTACAAAGTTCTTCAGCATTCATACTAGGCAGGCTGAGATAGCATGGCTATGTTCACCACAGTAGAAGCACAGGTGACAGTGACAGTCCTTCTCTTCCGGTTTGAGTTACTGATGAGACAGATTGGCTTGCATAGGTTTGGCGGGTGATATAGGAGCTGGGGCCAAGGTATGAGGTAAAGGATGTTGCAGGCAACCTCCTTTCTCCTCCCTTTGCTCTCTCAGCTAATGATCTATGCGGACAGTGAGATCCACAGAGGACACCAACTAGCCTAGATATTCTACATGGGTCAGTTCGTCTTTGATTTCTTTCTGTAAACCCCATCAGAACTGATACAGCTGTGCTTTATTCCCTTCTGTATCCTCAGGGAGGTGGCAGAAGTACACTGCATAAGAAGCCACTATGCCTCACCCCGTCAACCCCTTGGGGCAAGGGGTAGGGTGACCAGATGTCCTGTTTTTATAGGGACAGTCCCATTCTGGGGAACTTTTTCTTACATAGGTGCCTATTACCCCCATCCCCTGTCTTTGTTTTTTCACCGTTACTATCTGGTCACCCTAGGCAAGGGCCTCTGTTCGGTGCAACACGTTGTGTTCACAGCACAGTACGCTCAGTGCTGAGTTGCTTCACTTGATCCTGCAGCCAATGGTTGTCTGAGGTCAGCTCTACAACTTGAGCCAGTGGTGCTTGATTGTCCACCTGAAGGGAGAGGCCCATTTGGGCAAGTCCAGTGTTTTTAGTGTCTGCAGTGGTGCTGCTGGCTTCATCCTTCTCACATGAGGTTCGGCTCCCTCAGGGTAATTGTGGTCTGAACATGCTGTGCTAGCTGGGCAAAGCCAGAATCCTCACTCAGAAAACAGGAGTCAACTGGATCAGGATACCACTAGGTCAGAAAGCAGGAGACAAATTGGAGCTCAGAACTATGAGTCCAGAATCAGAGTCATGCTGGGCCAGGATATCAGGGGATCAGACAAACTGGAGGTCAGAACCATGAATCAGATTTCAAGAGTCATGCGGGGTGAGGATGCCAGGAAATCAATCTGGGGGACAGGGGCAGGAAGCACATGGCACACAGTCAAGAACAGGGTGGAAACCAGTTTCTCAGACAGCTTCCTGCTCCTTCTGTTGGCTTAAGTAGGCCCAGCAGGCCAGTCAGCTGCTCTGGGACTCCACCAATAGGACTGCAGGGGTGGAGCCTCAAACTGGGGTTTCTCTTCATGGGCCCAGGTAAGGAAGCATCAGCAGACTTCCTGATTGAGGGCTGAAACATGACTGCTTCTATATACCCTGCAGATGCAAGTTTGAGATCTGTAGGTCATGACATGTAGCCATTTGCAGCAGCAGGGAATTTGGTCCTCCGTGTATATTTTGGGACTGATCATCAGCTACTGTAAATCAGCATAGCTCCATTGACTACAATGGGCTTCCTTTTTGAGCATTAAGCTATTCACCTTCCTTGTCTTCCCTCCCATTTCTGAAACAAGAAAATATTAAACGGAAAGAATGCATTTGAAGGTGCACAGCTGCATTTGGGGATGACTGTAAGACAGGCACAAACTGTCATCAGCTCTCTTACACTCCCATTTTCACTTGCCCATGTAGTCTTGGTTGGTGCCTTGTCAGCAATGACTTTGCGGCAGTGCAGGAAACTGCTAGAGAAGGAGGTGGTGGTAAAAATGTCATGAGAACACAGAATTCCACAAAGCAACTCCTGTGCACTTTCATATAACCAAGAGGCACTTAAGGGGTTAGTATTCAAATGGGTGATATTGTCTTCATAACCTACAATATAAATTAAAAACAAAGCACTGTAAAGTAAATTTATGTAAAAATGACTGCTGCTGTGTGAAAAGAAACCCTCACAAATGAAGAGCAAACAGAATGTCAAGAGACCATTTTCCATGTACCAACAGCATGCTTTTAACAGCTCTCTGCTACACGAGTACTTGCAGCTGATACTCATTTACGGCAGCATTAGATCTGCAACAGATTTAGCACATTTGCAGTATAAATTTATTACCGTTCAAGTATTCCTACCACCTGTGCCTTAACATTAATACATGTCCTCTAAATTTGCCGGTGACCTAAAATACAAGTTTCCCCCATCATTCACAGACTAATGAACCCATACGTGAAATTGAAATGCAAATTTAAATCCACATTTTCCAAATTTTTGCCTATATAATACGTTCATATGAATGCCTTCTATCTGGAGGAAAACTAGCTTGGTAACTTAACTTGCAGTCTAATGTATAGATAAAACTTGCTTTTCCTTGTGAGGGTTATGCCCACATAAATTAGTGTAAAGTGTGATCTTAAACTCACAGCATCCTTCTGGGGATAGGGTAACATGAAACAGTCTTGAGTTTCCACATCCTGAGACTGGAAGTCCCTGAGACTCTTGTGGTTCTAGGGCATCCAGTGGAGGCAAGGGATATCTGCACAGAGGTAGCATGCTCCTACATTAACTTATGATGCTCTAACTGAGGTTTGTAACAAGATTGCATTGGATACCTGCCGGATCCCTGAACCACCACTGGCAGGAAGCAGAAGTGCCTTTCCTTCCTTCCCAACCTGCCCATCCTGGATCTAAAGACAGACACACACCTACAAAGAGTAACAAGGAGGCTATATTTATGGAATCATTGCACCTGAGAAGTTACTGCATACTGTGCAGCATAGATATGTTTTTCTTAACTTCAGCTTAGAGAAGCTGCATTCTCCACTGGCAACTCTTACATTCATCACCCCAAAACGAGTGGCACTGGTGGTGATACTGGGAAACTGGAGTGTCTAAGGGAATTGCTTGTTGACTTGTGGTTAGCCAGTGGGGTAAAACCAAATTTCACCCTGTCTGGCTGGTTTGGTTTCCTATGAGGTGGAAAAATCCCTGCTATAAATGGGCTATAAATGCACTTATTGCAAAATTTTGTCCTGAACTGGCACTCTCAGTTGGGTCCCACCAGAACCAGCACCCTTACAAACATTCTGGGGTTTTGAGTACATAAGACATGGACTCTCCACTTTGTCACCATCGGGGATTTCACTCCAGTAATGCGTTTGATGGAAACTTCTATTTTTATTGTCTTTGGGGAACATGAAGTTTTTCACTTGCTGTGGCCCATGCAGTACAAGGAAGTCCCTCAGGCTATTGCTAAACTGGGTCCACAGTCCTGTATCCTGTAGACTCGAGGAACTAAACTCAGCAGCAGCTGTTTCTTGTGCCTCCACCATACAGTTCTCTGATCTACACGTTCTTCAGGAATGTGCATGGTTACATCCATATGAGATGGAGATATGGATGCTGCAGTAGCTGCCAGGTCACCTGCACTCTGACTAACTGGAAGATCAGGCATCTCCTCATCACTCACATCCTCACTGGGGCTGGAAGGCTCACTGTGAACATTTGTGTCTATGTATCTCAGGAGAGCTCCTTCCTGTTTAGATAGAAAAAGCTTCCTTTTCTTTCTTCATTTTTCTGAAAGCTGCCCCAGTGGGACATTTTCTTCTTTCACTCATGACTGCTGTTCTGTGCCAGCTATGGGGGCTCTAAACACTCATTTGAAGGGGAAAAATAAACAGGCTGGTAGCAGGACCTACGTGAGGGAAGATGTCAGCATCTTACGGGCCTAACTGGTTCCTACTAATTCAGTTGACTGCCTGTTCTCCTCAGGTGGGTTCAGGGAAGCAGCAGGAAACAGGAAGCTCCCTGAGAGGCTGGTGTTAATCAGTCCAGGCTCCTGGGGGTGCTAGGGAGGTATGTAAGAGGCTCCTTCTCCTCCTCTCTCTCCCTGCAGGTCCTGCTGCTTTCTGTTATTCCCTCTCACATTTTCTCCTGCCTGCCTCTTATGTCTCTTGTGCCCTCCTACCTCCAGCACAGCACTTCACCATCTCTGTGCATCTAGAGCAGAGAGAATACAGATGCACCAGCAGCACACACAATTTGCTACACTCTGGGTCCTAGTGGCAGCCCCCCACAGTCTGGCACCTGAGGCAACTTCCTCAGTTCTCCTCATGGTAAGGCCAGCCCTGACCCCCAGGAGTACACGTATCCCTGGTTGAGAACCACTGCATTAACTGAATACTGATTCAATGCTACAGTCTCAGCTCTGGATTAGCTCATCATGCTCTGTGATCTTATGGTTTTCATAGATTTATAAATATTGTGTTTCAAAACAGCATCATAAACAAAAACAAAGGATGAAAGAAAGGAAAAAGTTTCCTCTTTCAAGCTGAAGTGGTTTGAGATTTACCTTTGTCTGACTTTGCTTGATATACTAGCTCTTATTGTGTAAATGTCTTTGTGTCTAGTAATTGATAGCTTTGCTCTTAAAAGAATCCATAAAAATGTAAGGGCAATTACACCTTTAGGTATTGTTCCCACACCACTGACAACAAAATGACATGATACTTACTATAGCAAGTTCTAATTACCTTACCACAGCTAACCAAAAATCACCATATAAAGGGGTTTTCATCAAAAGTTATAAATGTAGTTGAAGGGTGCATTGAATGACTTCCAGAGAATAAATTTCAGTTCTAATTAGTTTAGCTTTGCATAAATAGGTAATGCTTTTAACAAGGCAATGCTGAAAGTATCACACACAGAGAAGACTGTTTTTATCACCACACTGGGGTGAAATTCTGTAACAGATCTGAGCATGTGTATCTGTGCAAAGTCATTTAAATAAGTCCTGTTGTGGAAAAAAATAGGTAACTAATGATTCTGCTCCAAACTGTGTTCATCTACACATCTGTGTGTGTCCTACATTTCAAATATGGGGACTTTTTTTAGCCTTATCTATTCCACCAAAGAAAGCCAGATTCTTCAGTTTGATCACTGGTGTTTGTGTAAATGAAAGCCAATATATATGAATAAATTATTCCTGCCTTGTAGGTAAATCTCTGACATGCAGAAGCCTATATCAGATGTGGAGCTACTAAGGAACTGTCAAGAATACATCTGGTGTTCTCTCTCTCTCACACCCCCCCCCCCCCCCACTATATTGAGGAATAGACTAAATAAAACTGGTAGAGTAAATAGGATAAATCTCTTGCAACAGAAATATTTCAGTCTGTCTTCATGTCAGTCATTGTACACTGTATTGAGAGAATTAGAGGGTTATATTTAATCTATATGAAATATTTAGTACTTTTTTCAATACATTTTCTAACATTTTAGTAGTGCCTATAAACTATTATACTGGGCAGATTATGAATACATAAACAGAATCTTAATGGAAATAATCAGAGAAGCTTTTATGGCAGCAAGTGTCCAGGATACTGGTTTAACTTGCGATCTAAATGACTACATTTCTAACGGTACAGTGCCCCTAATATATGTGAAATTCAATAGGAAAGACGTGTAACAATAAATGGCTTCCCGATAGGAGAGCTATAGTGTGATTACCTCTAGGACCCAGTAGAGTGATTTGACAGTTATAGTAAGACGTGCAACAGCTCACTTGCACGCCTTATGCTGGCCAACATGGTGTCCTCCATGCAGCATGCCTTCCACGTGCGATAAGTGTGAAGTCATGCTGTGTGGAGGGCACCATTCTGAGTCCTATATGGGGGCCAGATTGAATCATCCCATTGGCCAGATCCGGCCCACGGGCTGCCAACTGGATAACACACAACCTGTTAGTCATGCAGGGCATGCAATGCATATATAGATGGCATGCCACTAGTAGGAAATTAGAGAACTTCACTTAGGAAGTCCTTGATGAGAGAAGACAGTATATGCAGAAGAAGGAAATAAAAGCCTAAATGTCACACAGTCTTGGGTCTTTTTCTTTATGCTCATACAAAGTACAGGTGGCACCTTCAGAATCAATATCTCTAACTTGCAAAACCTATGGAGATATCCCCTGCAAGCACTAACAAATCTAACCCAGCTTAGTTTCTGAGAGCTGATAAAATGAAATTGACAGATGCCAGAGGCTTGCACACATAAAATACATCCTTCTTCCCTCAGGAATTTTTTTTCCAGTTCTACTTAGGTTCTTATATCTCACCACACTTATATTAGATGTTGTGAATTCTCCCAATCCAACAAACCTCTGGAGTATGCAGCAGTAGCCTCCTGCCAAAAGGGCCATATTTCCTTGTGGTGCTTTCCAAAACTACTCCTAAATGGCCAGCAGAGATCACTCAGAGTGCAATAAATGACTCAGTACTCCTACCCAGGTTCAACAAACTCTCTGACAGTCCTAGCTCTTGTTAGAAGATGAACAAGATACCTCACTGTGAGTGTGATGAGCTTAGAGTAATAGTATTCCTAGGCCACCAAAATGGACTTCAGCATAATTTTATGTTATTATTTTTCAGATGATAATTGGCTAACTATTCTGTGTTCATTATGTGTGCCATGCTAGGATACTGCCATTTCTTGGGTGAGCAAAAGCACTTCACCTTCAGCCTTATGTCTCTGAAACCACCATAGCATGGTGATGTCCCAGCATGACACATCTTGTGATAGTTCACTGCTTAATTAACCAAGCTGTGAGGATAATGACAGCAGTTAATATGGAATATATAAATAATGCTATAAATGTTTATGTACATTCATGAATATATATAGGCCTCAAATCTCTGGCTTCAGCCTCTCTAGCTACAGCCTGAGTGCCTAATAACATGTCAAAGAGCAGACTTCATGAATTTTCTTGAGCATCAGTGCAAGGCTTCAGGCTAACAAAGCTAACTCATGAGATAAGCTGACCTCATACTGTAAACTTTCATACTGATAGTTGCTGGATAATGCCCTACTCACCTTAAAACTCTGGTAAACAATATCGTTATTTCTTGCATCAACAGCTGGAATGCAGAAATAGTCACAGCTTCTGTGCTCAGATGAATGTGACAGCTATTGTATACCCCAGAGTATGTATGTAACGATTTACCATAGGATATCATTTTGCATAGAATCAAGCAGGGACAGAGTATTATTAGACATTGAGATTTCTCTGCAGGGAATCATTAATACCATCAAAAAATTGCCCTTTGGGAAATGTTAAATCTCAGATGGCTTTCCAGCATAATTCTGTAAATCTTTGCAGTATATTTTATGTCATGTTTTAATGGCTATATGTAGTGATATTTTTGCTAGATGGTTACTCTCTAGAGATACACATCTTGCTTTAATCACTGTGATTATCATCAAAGGCAAAAGGGGATTCTACTTTTAAATATATCAACAGCAGACATATACCTCTGCTACTGCAATTGACTTGTGCAGAACACTAACTTAAAACATTTCAGGTCTGCTTATAATACTAGAGAAATGGCCTTATTTTATTTTAATGGAGATAAAACAGAAAGTATCTTCTTAATCCAATCAATGTGTTATGATTATGTCTATTTGCTCTGGATGCAGTACTTTTTATTCTTTTTAGTTTTCACTCTTTCATACTTTACGTCCTGATCCTGTAGGCCTTATGGACATGTAAGTCTTATTGGAGCCAATAACTGCAGGACTGGTTCTCTCCTTAATGAAACATGATTATTCTCAGACTGCTACTGTTCAACTACTGATGATTCAGGATGAAGGCCAAATTTTCTGCTGTTGTAAATTATTAAAATGCCACTGAAGCTCTGGAACTCTGTTAATTTACACCAGCAAAGAAGTTGACCATTAATGTTTGTAAAACCTACATAAAATATGGTGGATTTATATAGCGGTAACTAGGAATATGAATTTAAGATGAAATTGGATAAAAAATAAGCCCTGAAGACAGCATACCATGAAACAATCTAAGCATTAACTTGATAAAATAGGCAAGTAGCTAAAAAAAGCCCATAAGTATTTAATATATTGTGGCATCTGGGGTGAAATCTTGGCTCCACTGAGATCAGTGAGAGTTTTGTTATTGACTTCAACAAGGCCAGCATTTCATCCTTAACCTCCAATCTGGTCTGCCAAAACCTGGATTTGGTAATTTTCCAGGCACACTGCACAGGTCATTCCTTTTCTCAGGCACTTGGGGAAGGGAGCTATCAGGATTTTAATTATTATGCCTGCTATGAAGAAGGTCTTATTTTTATTGTATCCACCAGTGCATTTTTGTATATAACTGGCATGGGATGGACAGGCCATTCTGACATTTTACTGTGAAAGTTAAATTATGTACAGATACTCAGAGCCTAAAATGGGTGATCCTTTTGCTTTCAAAATCAAAATTAATGAATGCATTAAATCTAATTTTTATGTAGGACATGAGATCTGGAACTGTTACAGTACGGTGCTGCTGTAATATAATCACCCTGCAGAATAAAGATTAAGTATTTACTCTTTCTGTTGCTTTAGATGACATAGCTGTTCTTGGTGATTACTAATAATATAAATGATGGGTCTCACTAATTATACATGTCAGATAGATGAGATGTGGTGCATCTAGACAAACTCACGCTGCTGTCTCACAACAGAGAAGGAGCAGGTTCTGTGAGGAGAGGTTGCATTATGCTAATTACTGTGTTAATCCAGGGAGCAAGTCTAATATCAACCAGATTTTTCCTGAAATTTGAGTAAATTCAGACAGAGCTGAGTATTTGTGCTATTTAGAATTAGTCACATGTATTTCCATCCAAACGATTTTTTGACAGAAAATGCAGTTTCCACAAAAATTGAAACTTTTTACAATTGTGTTTTTTTTATTATTATTTTATTTCAGGAAAACGAAAGCAAGATATTTTGTTTGGGGCTGGCTTGAAACAAATTGAAATATTTTGAATTGTTGAACTGGTCTGAAACATTTAATTTCAAGTCACTTCAACATTAAACTATAATTCCCTATGGTGGCACATTGCCTCATATAGATTATAGTTCAGCCCCTCCCTTCCATTTAACACCTATAATACAACAAATGGCCTGGTCAGTAGGGAGTCCACTTTGGATTATGGGATGCACAGTCTAACCAGGGACCTTAATCCATAGGAGAAAATGGAGTCATCTGGTTCCTGAATACAATTCCTATAAGGCAATACACCATAATAAGGAAATGCAGTTTAATGCTGAAGTGAATCAAAAGGAAGTGTTTGGGGTTAGTTCACAAATCAAAATAAAATATTTTGATTCAGGAATTTCAAAATGTCTCATTATGATTCAAAATATCAAAACAAAAATTTTCATCATTCCCTAATCAAATTTATTTTGGGGAATATTTTATTCTGAGATACTTTTTGCTATTTCCATTTTTCATCCCCATTTATGAAGAAAGCAAATGTTGATATATTGGAATTTTCTGCAGGATGGGAAAAACAACTTTACTCTGCTTTAGTGCTGTTAATAAAAGTGTCATAACTTCTTTCCATCTGGGAGTGTCATCTCTGACAGAGTTCTAAAACAAAGTTCCAAATACGTGTTACTTAGTTTCCTGTAATTCCTCCCATGCACATCCTGTATGAAAATGATTTAAAAAATCTTGAGTGCTTAATAACCCTGAAGTTACTCCGTGAAGTCAGTGAATGACCTTTTGTTGATTTCAGTGGGCTTTAATCAGGCTGTGGCCCTGTCATTTCACTGTTGTATAACACCTTTCTTATATAATTACCTTTCTGCTTATACTTCCCCACACCCTTGTCACTTTGAAATTATCTATTATATTGAGGGCTGATCTGCACAAGAAAAATAGATCAGCTACATTTCTCAGGGAGGAGAAAAATGCACACTCCAGAGTGATGTAGTTAAGACTGTGATAAACTGGATTACAGAATGCCCCTGTTTTCCTGCCCTGGCAGCTTCGGACTTCAGAGCCCTGCCTGGTTTGAGCCAGACCCCCTAGCCTGCTGCAAACCCAGACCCAGGTCTGAACCACATCCCCTAACAGCTGTATGCTCAACTGAAAGCAAGTTAAGAAGTTCTCCTATCTTTAATACTCAGATGCTCAACTCCCAACAGGGTCCCAAATAAATCCATTTTACCCTATATAAAGCTTATACAGGGTAAATTCAGAAATGGTTCACCCTCTATAACACTGATAGAAAGATATGCACAGCTGGTTGCCCCCAATACATATTCTGGGTTAATTAATAACTAAAAAGTGATTTTATTAAGTACAGAAAGTAGGATTTAAGTGGTTCCAAGTAGTAACAGACAGAACAAAGTGAATTACCAACTAAAAAAATAAAAATAAAACATGCACGTCTGTATCTAATACAGTAATAAAACTGAATACACATAAAATCTCATCCTCAGAGATGTTTCAATAAGTTTCTTTCACAGACTGGACGCTTTCCTAGTATGGGCACAATTCTTTCCCCTAATACTGCCCTTGTTCCAGCTCAGGTGGTAGCTAGGGGATTCCTCATGATTGCAGGCCCCTTTGTTCTGTTCCACTCCCTTATATGGCTTTGGCACAAGGCGGGGATCTTTTGTCTTTCTGGGTCCTCATCCTCCCTTCTAAATGGAAAAGCACCAAGTTTAAGATGGCTTTTGGTACCAGGTGACACGAGCACATTTCCTTTGAGACCCCAAGCCTTCATTCCTGCCTGACTCACAGGAAGGCCTGCCTGCAAACAGAGCCATCCACAGACTTGACACTGTCACAGACAATTGTCCTGGTTCATGGAAGCCATCAAGATTCCAAACCACCATTAATGGCCCACACATCACATAATTACAATAGGCTCTCAGAGTTATATTTCATATTTCTAGTTTCAGATACAAGAATGATACATTTATACAAATAGGAGGATCAACACTCAGTACATTATAAGCTTTGTAATGATACCTTACACAAGACTTATTGCATGAAGCATATTTTAGTTACACTATATTCACATTCATCAGCATATTTTCATAAAATCATATAGGGTGCAATGACATAAAGACAACCTAAGAATTCTTCCATCAACCAAGTGATTGCCTATTGGGTGGTGGATTACCTATGCCAATGGGAGAACCCCTTCCATCAGTTACAGCTGTGCCTCTGTAGTGTTTCAAGTGTAGACAAGCTCTCAGAGATTCTGAGTTGATGAAGTTCAGCCTCCTCAGCTTTTGAACTAATTTAATAAGTGACTCATGACTCATGGCTCTGGCAGATGTTTCTGGTATCAGGGACATTAGGAATTGTATGGGCCTTTTCTTAAGTCCCTCTGACAGGAATGGGATTTCTAGTGGGAACTTGAAATTAATTTAATAGTTCAGTAAATTGCTACATATTTTTTTTACAGTCCATACCACACTACTTAGGGAAAATACTGATCTCAATTTAGGTCCTATAACAACCAAACAAAAAATATAATATAATTTAAAGCTGGCTGCCTAGTTACCTGACTCAGAGTTGCCTCTGGAGACAGTTTGTAATCTCACACGTTTGTGTCAAATGTTACTTAGTATACATATCAGGTATTGCTGTTTATAGTGCAAAATGTAATTTGGCCATTAGCAGAACTACTCAAATGCAGTTTTGAAAAAAACAAAGACAAAAAAAAAGTATTCATTAATAAAATCTACATATTCATTTCAGAGCTATTCACAACCCCTTTTATTACCTACCTGTAAGAATGTGGGCATGCTAAATTTTGTTGGAATAAGGTGCTCTTAATAATGAGAAGTGAAATTGTCACACATATATTTTAAAATCTGTAAGGAATGGGCAGGCTGGATCACCCTCAGTTTGGTCATCTAATAACTATTTCTTCCTAAAACACTGCCTATCTTCTTCCTGAAAGAATCAACCCTCCCCAGCACCAGTGACTTGTTCAGGCATTCCTCCTGTTTATAAAATGTACATCATCCAGTCAGGCATTAGAAACAATACCATGTGACTTACAAGATGACACATAGCACAAACATTCAATATTTAAGTAAATGGTTACAGCAAACAGTTTGTGAGCAATCCATTGGCTGAAATCTGACTGCTTAAAAAAACTAATACGTATGAATACCAAATAATTTTTAAAAAATATTTTTGCAAACTATTTGCCCAACTTCAGTTATAAAATGATTGGGGCTTCCAGACTATTTTAATACAAGGTCTCACTTTCATTCTCAGTATTTTCACAGGAAGGGAAAACTACTATTACTCCCTTCCCTCATTTTTTCTCTTCTATCCCTCTAACTGTCCCTTGAAGCATATCCTACTCTTCATTTTTGTTAGGCCTAGTAATATGTAGTGATTACCATTAAAAAGTAAAAACACTTATAAGTACTTATATACAGCCAACAGAACAATTATTTCTTGTTTTGCACAGAGGCAAATATGGAGTATGTCTCAAATATCACATCGTAATCACTTTTTGTACATGTGTTTTTTTTAATGGCACCCACTCTAGTGCTGGGCAAAAAGTCACTTTCATTGTACCAGTTCTACCTAGGAACTGAAAGTTCACAAATGCAAAATTGAGGGCTGGCTGTGAAGGCTGTTATAAAGCTAGTTCCCAGTAAGTACATGACTACTGAAAATTTACTTACAAGTTTTCCAGAGATCAATGTCTGTCTCTTTACTTGTTCACACAGATTACTTCTGGGCTGCTGACAGCAAGTAATTATTCCTACTGAAAGGCATTACCATTACATAAGGTGGTTCAACTGATCTGCTATTATCTAGCATTGGATAGTTTTAAACCCACTGTGTGCAGATGTCTGACAATATATAGTTTGCCTTGGAAAGCAACTTGCAAAGACAGCAACCAATAGCCAACCAAATGTCAGTCACTATGTCCAGTTCATTTTGAGATTCTGCTGCTCAGATGTGTGAATGATTTCCATCTGTTCTATTGCACGATAAAGGTTTATAACTATTGGCACTGGTGAGTCTTCTCTAAAAAGGCCAACGTATGTCAGTGTGGGCTGGTTGTTCATGTATCTTTGTAACAAGCACTGCACAAATTGTCAGTTTCTTGACAAACAAACCACACAGACTTCATTCCTTATGCATGTTACTTTTCCAGCTACAATCAAAACAGCCTCTTTTTCTTTTGTAGACAGTGTGATGGAATCACATGCTCTTGTGTCTGCCAGCTGATGGCAGACAATAGAGTAGACTTAACCGATTATTGGCTATGACCTATGGCTGGAGTTGCTGCATGCACACCCTGAATATTACTGTACCTAAGACTCAAATACACCCATGTCAGATGAGCCAAAAGGGTTCCCTATGTCTGAGCCAGAAGACAAGCTTGCTGAAGACCAAAGCTGGGTTTTGCATCACTTGCACCTAGCACACATGCAGTAACACTGACTGGGTTAAATTTACAAGCAGACATGCCAAACCCAAGAAAAAAATGCAGAAATTGTTTTTTGCTTAATTGGTTTGTGAGTGGCTCATTGGCTAGTTTTTGGCTTGTAGTTTGTTTGGTTTGTTCCTTGTTGCTTCTTTTTTTTTTCTGATCGGCTCCCAGCAAGCAGGGTCAAGGGGGGGCAAGCAAGGTAAAGGGGAGAAGAGAGTCAAGGGTTCACAGTGAGGCCACCACAGTCCCAGACTGCACACCTGGGAGATCTAGTCACATAGAGTGTTGATGTTCTTAGGGATTGGTCTGTTTTGGCTTTATTTTAAAATGAGATTAGCTTGATTTTTGGCTTATTGTGAAAGTCAGGATGCTTATTTACAGTGTGAAAGTTGGCAACTATGTTTACAAGACTATATGGGTGTCCCCAGTAAAAGAAAGACAAATTTCCTGAGAGTGGCAACAGAAAGGAGAAACAACAAGGAGTCCTTGTGGCACTTTAGAGACTAACAAATTTATTTGGGCATAAGCTTTTGTGGGCTAACCCCCACTTCATCAGATTCATGGAATGGAAAATACAGTAGAGAGATATAAAGACACAGCATATGAAAAGATGGGAGTTCTCTTACCAAGTTGGGGATCAGTGCTAATGAAACAATTCAACTAAGATGAAAGTGGGCTATTCTCAACAGTTGACAAGAAGGGAGGAAAAATCACTTCTGTGGTGCTAATGAGTTCGAAGTAATCAAACAGTTGACAAGAAGGTGTGAGTATCAGAGGGGGAAAATTAGTTTTTGTAGGGACCCATACACTCCCAGTCTTTATTCAGGTCTAATGTGATGGTGTCCAGTTTGAACATTAATTCCAGTTCTGCAGTTTCCTACTGGAGTCTGTTTTTGAAGGGGCTTTTTGTTGAAGAATTGCCACTTTAAAGTCTGTTATTGAGTGTCCAGGGAGATTGAAGTGTTCTCCTACTGGTTTTTAAATGTCATAATTTTGAATTGTTATAATTCAGAAAGGAAGTTAATCAGAGCTCTGATCTGTGGAACATATCTTCAAAACATTCTGTTCATTAGCTCATTTAGATGAACCAATCTTCATCAACTTCTTCAGTATTAAATACCTACTTACTAAAGGGAGTTTCACAGGAAAGTTCAAGAGTAACTGCCTTCCCACATCTTGCCTCTGGCATGTAGAAAGGGCAGGACTTTGTATTTAATACCAATCAGGAGGGAAGAGTGTGAGGAACAGGCAGGGTGCACAGAGGATAGGAGTGGGCAGTAATTTTGCAGTAAAAGGATGGTGAAAAACATTTCTCTCTAAGAGAAAGATAAGACAGAGAGCCTGAATTCCTTCTCAGGACTCCTCTTTGAGTAGTGCAGTGCAGAACTGAGTCTAAAGGTTTTGTGTAGCCCTAAGGGGAATGACTTTCATTTGGGCACCTCATTCCCTGTGGTCATGTCATGTTAATTTCCTCATTGTACAATCAGCATGAACTGTATACATCTTATTGTATATATCCTACTGTGTATGTTGAGACCAAGCAATTCATTGTTAATAACACACAAACCTTAATTCAACTAGTCAAGCCCAGGAGTGTGATCTGTAGCTTTGGGTACAATAGATTTCATATACTCTTGAGCCACAGTACCAACTTTATTAATTATGCAGGTGAACATTAAAATTGCAGTATGCATGGGACAAGTAGTAAAATAGTGTTTCTATGAAGCCATCATATTAATGCTGTTGCTTAGTGACATTGATTGGGAAAGAATACAAATTGCTTCTAATGTCTACAGTTTAGGCAGCTAAATTATTTGCAGCATAGATCTGGACAAGGAAGCAGTCTCCTTAACTAATGCCATTTTTTTTTTGTACTTCCTCTTAGTAAAATCCATTCCATTAAAATACATGTACCCTCTTTGTACTTCCTCTTAGTAATTTTTTTTGTACTTTCTCTTCCTCTAAAAATCAGGCATTTAGTGTCATTGTATCTCAGATCCCCATGGTTTCAAATGGGGATAATAGTATTTCTCTACCTAACAGGTGTGCTGTGGGGATAAATTCATTAAATATTGTGAGATAATCAGATAATACAGTAATGGAGGGGCTATGCAAATACCTACCTTAGTCCTGACTGTTCAAAACTTTTGACAATCAGGCAATTTAGGGCCTGATCCAAAGTCCATTGCTGCCAATAGGAAAGTTTCTATTGACTTCATTGGGTTTGCATCAGGCCCTTAGTGAGGTATCTAAATACAGATTTAGGAGCCTAATTTTAGGGTCTTCTTTGGTTTTTATTTTTTATCTCTTGTTTTATGTGAATAAAAAACAAGCCACTGACCAAAATTTTCAAACACATTAAAAGGTTTTAGAAAGCCCAAATTCCATTGAATTTCAGCTGAATTTGGCTAGCTAGCTAACTCTTTTGGATTCCTTTGAAAACCTTTCCCAGTATAAATGTTTTGTATTTGCCATTGCTTGGTAATTATTATATCATATTAATAGGGTATTTGTCTAAGGAGCTTACAGGACACAAAGAGATACATGTATTGATGATTCTGTTAAGTGCACACCACTTTGTAGTAATGTGACTGCCTTCAACTCCAAAATACATAGATATCTGAAAATACAGCTTGTCTGCAATCAGAACCAGAGTGGTCTTCCATGGTGTCATTCCCAACATACCCATTCTCTGAAAAGTGCACTATCAGATGACATAGAGTCCCTATAAAGATTCAGCAGGGTTTGGGATATTATTTAGTCCTCTAAATTATGTCAAAACATGCATCTGTTCATGGTATTTAGCTAACTGAGTATTACAGGACTTATCATTGAGCTTAAATGCAGAGCTAATTAATAAATTCTCATGAGGAGTTCCCAAGACAGGAGAAATGAAGCAATGGCAGAATATTGTAGTCTTGTTTTGCAAAATAAGGTACGGCTTCCTTATGAGAGGGCAGGATGCCCATTTCTGTCACATGTTAAGCTGTTAGCACCCTCCTCAATAAATCTTCTCCTGATATGGACACTCTTCTAATTACCATCCTATTTCTAGTCATCCCTAGATGACTGAGATGGTTGCAGCAGATCAGCTCCAGTGCCAAATGGAGTCCTTAGTCTTCCTTGACCCTTTTCGATGTGGCTTCCAGCCTGGGGATGGCACAGAGGCAGAATTGATTTCATTGATCAATGATCTTCACTTGGAGACAGACAGAGGTCAATTTCCCATGCTGGCTCTTACTTCTGTCAGCAGGCTTCAATTCCGCTGACTGAACTATTTCATAGACTCAGTGGGGATATGGTAGGGGTGGATGGAATCAAATTTCATTGTTCTATTCTTTCCTCCCTGAGAAGTCCCAGAGGCTAGTGTTGGCTAATTGTTCATCTGTCCTCATGTAAGCTATTCTAGCTTGACAGCTCCTTAGCTCGTACATGAGGCTGCTCTGCCAGAAGATACTAGGAGAGTTAAAAATGTAGGTCTTTTTGCACCTAAAAGTAATGCTATCTTTTGTCACTTGTGAGTGATTAATAACAAAGCATTTGCTTCTGCCTGCAAGTACGCCTTTCTGTGCTTCTCTCGTGCCTTCACGATAGATGATATGGTCTCAGAATGAGATCCAGAGACGGAAGGAAATAAAGAAAGAATTAAAGTAAGTCAGACTATTCCATAGTGAAGAGTGGTGTAGTGCCCCCACCCCATAGGTATAGGAGCAGCTTGCATAACAGGCCATATTACCAGGCATACCAGTCAGCAACAGGAGAGTAAAGAGCCTGAGATTTTCATCTTTGTGACCACATCGCCAAGAGATTTTGTTTGTTTGTTTTATCCATATGTAAAATAAATAATAACCAATCAACTCCTTAACTTTAATTAGCTTCAGACAACAGGGATTTCAGACAATAGTGTTCTTCGTAGTCCAATTTTCTTATTCCTCCTCTCTTCTGCTGAAAGTCACTGTCACGGCTGCAGCTCCATACAGCCTGAAGGCCTGAGAAATCCCACAAATGTCTGTGGCTCAGGTCAAAAGTCTGAGGTTAGACAGGTTTGCTGCCAGGGTTCCCTTAAAATAGTAGGGAGCTGCTGAAGGTTCAGAGAATGCTATGAAGGCATGAAAAGCAACAGCCTGATGAGGTGGAAAAGAGAAAAGCAGACAGGGCAGAGAAAAATAAATTCCCTTAAAATTAGACTCAGCTGAGAAACTTGGCTGCAGGCCCAAAACACAGCAGCTGAATTAAGATGGCCCATATCCCATAGAAACAGAAGACCCTAAGCCATCTCCACTGGAGCAGTGAGAAGAAACAAGCTGCTGCCTTACAGAGACAGAAGTAGCAGGAGGAAAACATTAAAGCAAGGAGTTTGTTAAGAAACAAGTTATTTTGATGAGCAATGGAGGTAATATTTCTTATAATCCTGCTGTATACTATAAACTTTTGATAGGTGGGGCCAAAATGGTTCATTTGGAACAGTTTTATGTTGCACATAGTTCAGTGATAATATTTATCACTTTCATTAGCAAAGTAAATTTCTTCCTCAGCTATGTCATAGGATCATTTTCTAATAATATCAGTCTTAATTTGTGATTTTCAGTGTTTGTCTTTGAACCTCCCAGATTCATGCGATTATATGAGAATCTTTGGTTTCCTTTTTTTTTTTTTTTTTTTCAATTAAAAGAATAAGTTTCTAGTACTCATGATTGTGGAGAAAAGCTTGAAAATGTGACATGAGTTCACACTAAAGACTGAAAACCAGAACAGAAATGAAAATACCCCAAATGTATTAATTTTGTACAATTCTTGTGATTTGGAGGGGAGGGGGGATTTGACTCATTTTTCAATGCTTGGAGTTGTCAGATACTGCAGATTAGAAAAATGAGTATAAAATAGAGAAGTTGTTCAACATGTCACGGGAAACCAGAGCTTTGGAGTGGTGCTCCGGTTCCACTCCAGCTCCAGGCAAAAACCTGCAGGTCCACTGCTCTACGCTCTAGCTCCAGGCTCCACTCCAAAGCCCTGCAGGAAACCCAAGAAACTCCCACAGAAAATCAAAGAGAACCCTGCAGATGTGTATTTTACAAACCTCTCTGTGCTATAAACTTCTTTGTTCCTGTTTCTGATTACACCACTACATGACAGCTGCTAAAGAGGTGTTTGAACTGAAAGGCTATCATTAGGTTAGACTTATTATTCCAATACTATTTTGTGATTATTTGGTGATGTTTGTTCTTGGAGTGCATTATCCGAGACAAGGTCTTAGATAAGAGTGAGTTGCCTAAACTTCATTAAAGAAAGGGTACAGAAAGACAGTGGAAGCATCTAAAGAGTGGAGTTCACCTCTACAGCTCAACTATGTCAAACAAGGCCTACAATCTGATGGTCCTTCTAGCAGCAGCTTCTTCGGGCACTTTGTGTTTCAATGGCAGCCAAAAGTGTTTCCCTTGTGTTTTTGGCTTTAAGATTCCAACCCTTCTTCTGCTACACCAACCTCACCACAGTAATCCATGCAGCTGTGATCTACAGATTAAATTAGCATAATGGTGTCGTAATGGTCTAACACTAACGATTATTTGAAAACGGCACCTGATGGAAGATGCAGAGGCCCACTTATAGTATCTAGCAATGTTAGATCTGGAAAGGATATTATAACTGTTTTTTCAAAATCTGTACCCAGGTGACTCTAGGGTGCAATTCCAGGGGTCAAATTTGCTTGGGGAAAGTGAAATCAATGAGGACAATGCCATTTACACAAGGAGTATGTTTGGTCCCTATCAATTTTGATCTCTGAAGCCCTCTAAGGTTTGAATCCTGGCTGCTCTGGATCTCTTTCTATGCATCACTTGTCTACACGTAAGGTGATACTATAATGCAGCTGCATCACTGTAGTGCTCCAGTGTAAACACTACCTCTGACAATGGATAGTGTTTTCTCACCAGTTTAGGTAATCCAACTCTCCAAGGGGTGATAGTTACATTGATGGAAGAATTCTTCTTTTGACCAACACTATCTGCATGGGGACTTAGCCTGTCTTAACTATATCATTCAGGGGAGTGGATTTTTCACACTCCTGAGCAACATAGCTGGGTTGACCTAATTTTCTCGTTTAAATCAGCCTTGAGATTCACAATAGTGCTGTAGACAGTTGATTTTTTTTTCAAATATATTTCAAAAACCTACCAATGAATTATATAAAATCATGATCCAATACCCAGTAAAGACAATGGAAGTGTTCCCATTGACTTAAGATTGCGTTGTTTTGGACTGATATGCTATATTCTAGTTTTCCAAGGACCCGTAACAAGTCTTCTGAATTTGAGGAATCTTACAGCTATATTTCAGCCTTTAATGACAATATTTCTGAAAATGCAGTTCAGGATATAGATTAGTAACCTGAGGAAATAAGGGCAAGTTGATACAAGACTTAGTAACCACGAAGAAGGGTATGTATGCCTGTTTTCATTTATACTATTGATCAGGGACAGTGTATGCTCAATGCTGGAACAAGAATCCCTAATTTCAGCAAGTTCAGAGTCAAGATTAGACATATTACAAATTATCCACTGCTGTGGATAAAATGAGTATAACCCCCATTTTAAGGGAAGAGTAATGATTGGCACTGAAACAAAGACTCATATATATCATTTCTTAGAGACAGAAAACAATAAAGAGCTATGATGAATTCCTATTTTGTAATCCAAAAAAACACAACAAACCCAGGTATGAGCTTTTCTTTCAGTTTTCCTTGTGAACTGAATAGCAAAATGTCTCATGTTTAAAATAGCTAAAAAATATTTTCAGAATGATTTTCTTTTCTTTTCGGTTCTGTATCTTTTCAACACAATTTAGTGTTGACATGAATTCTCATCAAAGGCAGATTACATGTAGCATGACCTCAGTTTTTACCTGACATAAGTATAATATGATCTGGAGATTTATTTAAACCCAGACATTCTGCTATTAAATTCATATTTAAAAAGAGAAAGAGAGGAAGCAAATCTTGGCTGAGGAGCAGAGCAGAAGAGATGTACATTGGAGGGCTCTCTGGATTTCTTTTTACCATTTCTTTAATCTTTCTTTTTTATCCAAAAGCCCCTGTAAAAGTAGATGTTGGATGAAGTATTAGTGCCAGTGCTCTTGACACACCAAAATGTAAAGATAAAGGCTCTCAGCTTGAGTCTTTTATATTCTATTCTCCAATTAACAGAGTAGGGAGGACCTTGTTCTTATTAATGCAAGGCATTTATCTCAGTCCATGTATATAGCTGTACTGAATGTAAAGAATGTTCTTGCTTCTCAAAGAAATGAATGTTAAATGTGATTATGTAGAAAATGCTTTAAACAATCTGGAAAACAAGTTTGATCAAATGCCATAGTCGACTTTAACAAAAATAATAAACCCAGAGATTCAGCTATTGTTTGAATAATTAAGTGTTATAGCTCCTTTCCACTTTTAGTTCCCCGCCCCCCAGCAAAAAGCCATTCCATTAAAATACATGTACCCTGACAATACAGTGTCTGATTCTCCTCTCAGTTACCCTGGTTTTACAGTGGTATAAAAATGGGTGCCTTCAAACGGAGCTACACCTGATTTACAGCTATAAGATTAAGAGAAGAAACAGGCCTATGGCATCAATCTGTCTGCAATTTTTTATTATTTTTTTTTTGGTTTGGAGGTGTGTTTTATTTTGTAGTGAAAAAGCAGACTGCCAGGTCACAACCATCCCACCGTGCCTCCATATGCAAAAACAAAGTTCATGACACCATAAACCAAAGACTAGTGAAAATCAAACCACATTAAGCGAATAAATCAAGCAAATGCTTACTTGTCTGAATAACTTTTCTCACATGAGCAGCATGACTGATGTACAGTGGAACTGGTTACCTAAGAAAAGTTCCTCAAATGTGACAGCGTTAACAGGGTCAGACCCGAGGTGATTTTTAGAGGATAATAGATTGCAGGGAGTCATAATACATGTAATCAGTAGCTGCAAAAACCTCTTTGTGGGGGTTAGGCTTGGGGGAGTGTAATTCTATAATTATAAAAAGCTACTGGGAGGCTACCTGATCTAAGGAATTTATCATCTTGTAGGGCTGTGATCATCTCCTGGATTTTAACCTCAGTCATTTCATTTTCTAAACACTCTTAACACTGCTCTACAGCCAAAATGCTTCTGAAATAAATGTATTCAAACTTTACTAATTCTGGGTCACTGAGAACGAAAATGATGCTTAAAATTGGTGATTGGCTCTAGTTTTCAAGATATGCTATTGGGTCAGTATATACGACCCTTGACATGGGAATGGTGGAGGATAAGTGAGTTATAAAGGGAAGGGATCTCAATTTAAACTAGAAATGACTAAAATACATCTTTGACTGGATCTATGAATAAATCTACGACTAGGTTTGGACAGTACTTGCTTTTTAGGCAAAACAATGAATGATGCAATCTGAAGCTGGTATTGCATCATACATGATATGAATTGCATCATGTTATTCCTAGAAGTCATGGATGATGCAATCATAACGAAGCTTACATCACTCTGCTGAACAAATTACCCTATATCAGCTCTAGAAATCATACAGTGTCATGCTCTCTTATTTGTCAGTGTTTGATTTTGCAAAGGGACACATTTCTGTTTAGCCAAAGTGAGCAGACATGCCTCGTACTTGTGTGAACAGTGTAGATAACTTCTGCTATGTTTGTGGTGAAGTGACTTTTGCATCACAAAAGCGCAGTATAACCACTCTGGTTAAGAAAGCCTATCACCTTTATTTTGGCTGCAAAATTGGAGGCAAGAGGTGGGCCCCACACATATGCTGCAACACTTGTGCAACAAATCTTCGCTAGTGGTTGAACAGGAAAAGTAAATCTATTCCTTTTGCAGTGCCAATGATTTGGAGAGAGCCAACAGATCATACCAGCAATTGTTACTTCTGCATGGTGCCTCCAGTTGGGAAAGGTGTGTCAAAGAAGAAAAAGTGGACTGTGCGTTATCCAAACATTCCATCAGCTATACGCCCAACACCCCACAGACAAGGACTGCCGGTTCCTGATGCACCAGAATCATTCTCACTTGAGTCAGACGAGGAAGAGGAAGAGGATGAAACTTCTGGTCCTGAACCATCAGTGTCACAGGACCCACATTTTCTCCTATCCTCCTCCTCTGAACCACACCTCATAACACAAGCTGAACTGAATGACCTTGTCGGGGATTTGGAACTACCCAAGAGTAAGGCAGAGCTGTTGGGCTCCAGACTACAGCAGTGGAATCTCCTGGCAGGTGATGTTAGGGTTTCCATGTTCCGTGACTGTTAAAAGGATTTGGTCCCATTCTTCTTCATGGAAGGTGATCTTGTAGCCTGCAACAACATCGATGGTGTGATGGCAGCCCTCAACATCGTTCACGATCCAGATGAGTGGAGACTCTTCATTGATTCATCAAAGACGAGTCTTAAAGCTGTTTTGCCGCATAATGGCAATGTTTTGCCATCAATTCCAGTTGGTCATGCAGTCCATATGAAGGAAACTTATGACAACATGAAACAACTTTTGAGGTGCATAAACTATGACCAAAGTCAGTGGCAGCTTTGTGTCGATTTGAAGCTTGTTGCTCTCTTGCTTGGTCTGCAGACTGGATACACAAAGTACTGCTGTTTTCTCTGCGAATGGGATAGTCGTGCAAGAGATTCCCACTACATCAAGAAAGATTGGCCACTCCGACAGTCATTGGAGCCTGGGAGGAAAAGTGTTCAGCATCTACCACTTGTTGAATCGAGGAAGATTTTGTTACCACCCTTCCACATCAAGCTGGGTCTGATGAAGAACTTTGTCAAGGCCACTGACAAAACACAAGCAGCTTTCAAGTACCTCTGTGGAAAATTTCCAAGGTTAAGTGAAGCTAAGATAAAGGAAGGTGTGTTTGTTGGTCCTCAGATTCGTGAACTTCTTCGAGATGATGCATTTGACCATGCACTGCGTGGCAAGGAAAAGATGGCATGGAAAGCCTTCCAGTCAGTGGCAATACATTTTCTCGGAAACAACAAGGCAGATAACTACAGTTTGTTGGTGGAAAACCTCCTCAAGGCATACAAAAGCCTTGGTTGCAATATGTCACTAAAGATACATTTTTTGCACTCTCATCTAGATTTTTTTCCACCGAACTGCGGAGCAGTGAGCGACAAGCACGGCGAGTGATTCACCAGGACATTGCAACAATGGAGAAACGCTATCAGGGCAAATGGAGCCCATCAATGCTTGCAGACTATTGCTGGACAGTGACAAGAGATGCTCCATTTAATGAATACAAGAGACAAGCCAAGAAGTGCCGAGTAGACACTGGATAGGACTAAACTATTTACATAACAGTTTTTTGCCTTTTGTTTCATAATACATTTTATTTATATAACCCTTTTGCTGATTTTTTAAAGTGTTACATAAACAGGACAGGTGAAATATTATCATGTAAAGCAACCATAAACACATGAAAAGACGTAGGTTTATAATTTATGATTAAAACTCTATCTACACAATATACATAGACATAAAATGTAAAAACTTAAATATCTTAGAAACAGTGGCCAATCAGTTGTTTTAATTGTCATATATGAATTCAGCACATCAAAATACATAATAAATATCACATTTTATCTCTGAAGCAGATGACTTCTAAAAAATTGTAGACCAGTGTAATTCTTCCATATTAATGAAGGTATGACAAACAGATCAAGGAAAAGTATATCTTTCAGTTTTAGGAAGTTATTTTGTGGAATTGGTAAGTAAGGCTGGATGACTATGTTTTTATAATATTGCAGACATGTTCTGTTTATATATTTGTTTTATATGCAAGTCTGTTGTTTTCTGGCCACTTACCAATTCTAGTTCAGGAATAAATCTTGCAGATCTTCCAGTCTAGTTATGCAAACCAAAACTGTTCTGAGGTTGTTTTTATCACTCCATTCAGATCATCTTTGTTTTAAACATACAGACTATTTGTTCTCAATAATCAGTTGTTTACTCAAGCTAAGTTATTTTTATTAGTAGCAATTTTGTATTTTGATTGTCTTTCTCTCTCTTTCTCTCTTTCTTTTATTCTCTCTTTCAGTTCCTGGAATTCCTCTTTTGTTCCTTCTGCTCTTTCTATAAGGAATAATACTGTCCCCTTATGGTAGCCTGAAAAGTTTCTCATCTGTAGTTGGGGTGACCTGTGTGCTATTATTTCTCAAGTATTCTTCTCTCAGTGTTGGTATTGTTATTTAACAATGAGATAATGTGTTTCGAAAAATAGCTCTGTTTAACCAGAGGGCACAAAAATTCTACGGCTAACAGCAATGGGGAGTGATCTCTACACACTTGGGGACCAGGCATAAGCCTCTATTTTGTTAAATATTTACTAGGATGAGGAAATATCCCATACAGAAGCAGCAATTATGTACATGTAAACAGGAAGAAAATTGTCTATCATAGGTTTTCTGTATTGCCATAGTCCTAACTCTTCTAATTCTGTACTGTTTAAACTGACAGTCTTTTTTTTAATAACCGGCAGAGTAGTTAATATGTGGTACCATATTCAGAGGATGGTTTAGACAAATTTGTATATGACTTAAAATAAGTAGCAAGAAGAATAAGGTAACTGGTGTCCTGGCAAACCTGCCAGCCTAAAGCATCCATTCATGACTGACCAATATTCCACTAACACCAACAAAAGCCATATTCCCCATTTTTCTATCCTGTCTCTCCTTCCTCTATCTTGTATGTCTGTCTGTTCAAAACAGGAGAAGTGAATACCCTTCTTTCTTGCACTTTCGTCAATAAACTTCCAACTTTGGAATGAATAATTTTGGGTGTTTACCAAGAAACCAAGGAAACCAAAACTTTTCTAATACTGTTTCAGTGTCAGACAGTGAAAGAGTTTACAACGCTCTTTCGGCCCTTAATACCAATACAACAGCCCTTAGCCCTACTTCTGTGCCCTACTTCTGAGCCCTACCTTATAAGCCCCTTCTTTCTCTGTCCTGTGTTCCCCATCTGCTACTGTCATTCCCCACCAGCTGCCTCTTCCTTTGTAGGGCTCCAAATTGGATGAACACAAGGAAGGGGAGCATAAAGGAGAGAAGCAGACAGGATACCTTGGTGCATGAAACCAAGCCCGCCACAGCCTCTGGAGTCATTAGGACAAAACTGCAACTCATGCCTGCAGCTTTGCCGGAAGTGTGAGAATCTAGCATGGATGCATGAATGCGTGACAGGGCTGCCAAAAAAGTGAGTGGCAGGTGAGAAGTGTGACACTTTACTGCCCTCTATTTAGTAATGCTTCCATTTTTTTGCCAGTTCCATATTTTACTCATATTTTAGCTTGCCTGCTCCAATTTAATTATTACTCCTGCTCCCATTACCCACCACTTCTATTATTTGTATTGCAAATAATAACACCTGTTGAATCCAGCACATATTTTGTAAGAGGCAATCCCTGTGCTGACAAGTTTACACTCTAAATAGTCAAGACTGATACACTGTGGAACAAAGGAGATATTTTAGATGGGAAACTGAGGCACAGAGATTATTTTTAGGTCATTTGCCTCATATCACACAGGAAGTCAGCTTTTTGGCCAGAAACTGAACCCAGATCTCCTGATTCCCAATCCACTGCCATAACCCCAAGACCATCCTTCTTTTCCCCCCAAAGTTATTTCTTTCACCATTGCTTAATTCCCCACACTCTTCTAAAGTATTTCTTCAGTAGGGTAATTTTCACTAGGAAGAAAGGTGTGGATTCTTAATTTATAGTTTTTCATATCTCAGCGGGTCAAGGGGAACCTTAAGTTCCCCTCAGTCTTTAGTTTGACCTTATGCATGTAAAAGCTACCAATTGCCTTATCTTCAGTAGAACTTTACCTGGTGGTGGTTAACGAATGTTAGCTATGACAATTTAAAAACACACACCCTTTTTTCCTACTGAAGGTAAGGCAACCATGATACGTTTTTTTTGTATCATCACTATCGGACTAATTAGAATGTCACGCCAAACGTGCAGTGATAAGAATGTTAATAATGTTGAAATAGAGCATACAGGTATTATATTATTTTTTCAGAGGCTTTTCTTTGGTCCTCATAACTATAATGTCTGGATTTGCTAGTACTCAAACCTTTATATTGTTAATTGCTCCAATCTTTATTTTTTGTCTTAGTCTCTCTTAGATAACTTTGGTCAGCTGTATTTGTTGTTCTTCTAGCAGACTCTGTCACATAGCTCTGCTTGCTACATGTGTGTTGCATCTGTCATATTTCTCTCTTTCCTTCTACTAATGTTGGGATGTTCCTTTTAGTTTTAGAATTACCCTTCTCTGTTCTCTACTAGACTTATTTGAGTGTTATGATGTCTTTCTCCTTATTACATTAACAAGACTCTGGAACAAATTAGAAGAACTAATGAAAGACTGGAACTACTGATACTTAAGATGAGCATTTATTAAGATGAAAATACCACAGGTCTTGCAGTCAAAACAGGTGAGGAAATACACATAACAGTGAGTGACCAAACAATTATCTGAGCTTAAATCAGAGAAAAAGATAAAATACCATTTCTCCCATGACACAATTTTCATGGTGCCTGTATGATAAGGTCCATCACATCCATCCAATAAACACAAATAGCATGAATTGCAAAAATAATAATAATAATTAAAAAAATCTTGTGACATATCTTTTGTATTTTTTCTGGGATTTACAAATATATTGTTTGGATCACCATTGGCCAAATACAAGTTTTGAATGGCCAGGCTAATCTCGACATACTGATTAATATTCCTGCTAGATCAAGCACATCTCACAACTGAATGAGCAGCTCCTGCTTGGTGGGAGGAGAAACAGGTTATGTGAGGCTCTTCCATAGTGATCCCACTATATGTGGTGAGGGAGCCCTGCAGGTAAGAGAACGATTCTATGACAAGCAGTGGGTCATAGAACCATAGAGCTCAAGGCCCAAAAGTACCACCAGCTCATCCAGTCTGAACTGTATATTACAGCTCACTAGCAACACCCAAAATTAGACCAAAATACCCCAACCCACGGGAAACTAGACTATTATCAGCCACAGAAAGAGAACAGGCAAATAGGAGGGACAGAGATGCATCAGTGCTTGAGATCCCCGCAGTGGCAGGGAAAAGATTAAGTGATATATACCCTGATAACATAGACAAGTTACTTGCATCCACACAATGCAGAAGGAGAAATCTGAGGAATTGGCTCTAACGTCTCATACTCAGTGTGGGAGGAGACCTACCTGCTACTCTCTTTCTTCCCTTTAATATACATTTAGCGATGCTATTTCTTTACCTACAACAATAGAACGCACAGTGGGAATCTCTAAGAAGAGGATGGCACACTCATCCTATGGGGCACAACCTCTGAGGGACATACTTCTAGCTGACAACTTTGGAATTATGCTTTGTTTATTGTCATCATGCCTGGTAGAGTTAATTTTGGAAGATAGTACTGCTGGTAGTTAAATCATATTGCTACAGATCTGATTTAATGCTGTCTGACATACTTCCTTGGAACAATGTAAGCTAAATGAAGTACTTCTGCCTGTGCCATGATAGAGCAGTGGGTTAATTAAGCAGGCACTGTGTGCACCTGTAAAGAGATACAAACAGTGGATATTTTAACATCTGTAAACTTTTATTTAAGTCAATTGAATTAGCATCCATTTTTCTTTACCAGTTACTTTTAACAAGGCATTTGAGATTTGAATGCATTTATTTAGTGAAGTCTCATGAGCTCAAAAAAGTCAGAAAAATAGTTTCTGCACTCATTTAGGTTTAGGGTCAAACCAGAAGTGATGTAAAACAGACACTCTTAGACTCTTACATTTAGTGAGCTCAGGTTTACACTATCACTTACTTCAGTATAACATATGTGGCTCAAGGGTGTGAATAAGCCGCCCTCTGAGTGATGTAAGTTATACCAACCTAAGCGCCAGTGTGACCAGCACTATGTTGGCAGGAGAGCTTCTCCTGCCGAGATAGCTAACAAGTGGAGGTGAATTTATTATGCTTTTGGGAGAGCTCTCTCTCATTAGCATAGAGTGTCTTCACCAGACATGCGCCTGAGGTGCAACTACATCCATGCATCTTCTAGTGTAGGCTAGCTCTTAGGATGCCTTTCACTCAGACACTTTTAGATCTACTTACACCTACTTACTAGTACATGCAGGAGTCTGAATTAGTGCAACATCTACTCTCCCTTCATCTGGCTCCTCAGAGTGAGTTACACCAAATTATAGCCCCTAATACTCAAGAGTTTAGAAACAACATGTATGGCAGGGTTCAAGTTGCATACTGACAAATGAGTAAGTGTAAGCAGTGAGTTTAAGGGAATCTGTAGAGGGATTCTAAGTAAGCGTAATTTACATGTTGGGGAGATGGAAGAAGCTCTGAGTCACATCATTTTAGAATCCCTCTGGTTTCCTAAAGTGCTTCAATCCCCTCTAAATTTTGCCCATAGTCTCCACAGATCATTAATGACGCAGAACATTTCCAGAGGTTCCTATGTCCACAAAGGAATACAATGTATGCCACAAATCAACTGAAAAGAAAAACACCAAAAGAAATGTAATCTAAGTTAACACTGCCATCTAAGTCCCAGCAATTTGATATTTGTTTTCATCACAGTGTCGTTGACTTTAAAGTACTGCTTGTAATTCAAGAGAAATTGCATACAGTATGCCCTGTTTACTGGAACAAATTTAGTCTTGAATTTGAGTTTCACATTGTGCCTCTGCTCAGCTACTGAAATTACACCTCATAAATAACTCTAACAAATACCTCTAAACTTAAGTGTCTTTACAGTGTATGAAAATATAAAGCTTTTTCTTTACATTAAATAAACTTCTGCTTGACAGTTGTAGACATTGTGGACTAGATTTTCAGCCAGTGTAAATAGGAATAGCTGTACTGGAATCAATATTTCTAGAATAAATATGTCTGGTCAATTCCGTCTGTAGCTTATGGATTCTTTGATGCCGCTAAGCTTTCATATAGCAAGATCCACAACCAATGCCTTCTACCACCTCTAGCTGACTAGGAGACTCTATCTTATCCTGGCAGACAATGACATGTACAGGCTTTCATTACCTCCCATCTGGACTACAGCACTGCAATATACCTGGACATGAAGCCATCAGCCCTTAGGTAATACCAACTCATACAAAATGCTGCAGTAGGCCTCCTCCCCTACATGGGCTACCATCAGCAAATAAGTCCCATCTTTTGCTTTCTATGCTGGATTCCCATAAAACAGAACAAAGTTCAAGATCTTACTCCTTATCCTCAGGTTGCTCATTGGCCGAGGTGCAGCATATCTAAAAGATCATCTGAAGTTCTGGGGTGAATTCCATGCTGAATGAGGGAGGAAACCTAGTGACAGAGAATGTGGAGAAAGCTAATGTACTCAATGTTTTCTTTTTGCCTCTGTCTTCACAGACAAGTTCAGCTCCCAAACCACTGCACCGCGCAGCATGGTATGGGGAGGTGGTAACCAGCCCTCTGTGGAGAAAGAAGTGGTTCAGGATTATATAGAAAAGCTGGATGAACACAAGTCCATGGGGCTCGATGCACTGCATCCAAGGGTGCTAAAGGATTTGGCTGATGTGATTGCAGAGCCTTTGGCCATTATCTTTGAAAACTCATGGCAATTGGGAGAGGTTCCAGATGACTGGAAAAAAGCTAATGTAGTGCCCATCTTTAAAAAAGGGAAGAAGGAAGATCTGAGGAACTATAGGCCAGTCAGCCTCACCTCAGTCCCTGGGAAAATCATGGAGCAGGTCCTCAAGGAATCAGTTCTGAAGCACCTAATGAGAGGAAAGTGATCAGGAACAGACAGCATGGATTCACCAAGGGCAAGTCATGCCTGACTAACCTAATTGCCTTCTATGATGAGATAACTAGCTCTGTAGATCAGGGGAAAGTAGTGGATGCATTATTCCTTGACTTTAGCAAAGCTTTTGATACAGTCTCCCACAGTATTTTTGCCAGCAAGTTAAAGGAGTATGGGCTGGATGAATGGACTATAAGGTGGATAGAAAGCTGGCTACATCATCGGGCTCAACAGGTAGTGATCAATGGCTGCATGTCTAGTTGGAAGCCAGTATCAAGTGGAGTGCCCCAAGGGTCAGTCCTGGGGCTGGTTTTGTTCAATATCTTCATTAGTGATCTGGAGGATGGTGTGGACTGTACCCTCAGCAAGTCTGCAGATGACACTAAACTGGGAGGAGTAATAGATATGCTGGAGGGTAGAGATAGGACACAGAGGGAGCTAGACAAATTAGAGGATTGGGCCAAAAGAAATCTGATAAGGTACAACAAAGACAAGTGCAAAGTCCTGCACTTAGAATGGAAGAATTCCATGCACTGCTACAAACTAGGAACTGAATGGGTAGGCAGCAGTTCTGCAGAAAAGGACCTAGGGATTACAGTGGACCAGAAGCTGGATATGAGTCAACAGTGTGCTCTTGTTTCCAAGGAGGCTAATGGCATTTTGGGTTGTACAAGTAGGAGCATTTCCAGCAGATCAAGGGATGTGCTCATTTCCCTCTATTCGGCATTGGTGAGGCCTCATCTGGAGTATTGTGTCCAGTTTTGGGCCCCACACTATAAGAAGGATGTGGATAAATTGGAAAGAGGCCAGCAGAGGGCAACAAAAATGATTAGGGGGCTGGAGCACATGACTTTCAAGGAGAGGCTGAGAGAACTGGGATTGTTTAGTTTGCAGAAGAGAAGAATGAGTGGGGATTTGATAGCTGCTTTCAACTACCTGAAAGGGGGTTCCAAAAAGGATGGATCTAGACTGTTGTCAGTGGTATCAGATCACAGAACAAGGAGTAATGGCCTCATGTTGGAGAGGGAGAGGTTTAGGTTGAATATTAGGAAAAACATTTTCACTAGGAGGGTGGTGGTCTGGAATGGATTACTTAGAGAAGTAGTGGAATCTCCTTCCTTGGAGGTTTTTAAGGTCAGGCTTGACAAAACCCTGGCTGGGATGATTTAGTTGTGGATTGTTCCTGCTTTGAGCAGGGGGTTGGACTAGATGACCTCCTGAGGTCCCTTCCAACCCTGATATTCTATAATTCTTTGACAGCAATTACACTTCTCAGGCATAATGGAATTTTCTATTGTAAGGGTAAACTCAGCTCTGCAGAAGACAGAGCTGTCAAAGGGGCTGTCCCAAAACAGAAACAAACTCCCACAGGTCCAAACAGTAGGGCTGCTAATCTTCCAGGATTGGTCTGGAGTCTCCAAGAGTTAAAGATTAATTTTTAATTAAAGATTATGGCATGTGATGAAATCTCCAAGAATATATCCAACAAAAACTGGCATCCCTATCACAGGGCCATGACAAATCTTGCCATCTTTCACTCCAAGTGCAAAGCATGATTCTTTGATATTCCTTCTCTAATACAAAACACTACACTGAACAAACAATTCTTTCCACTGAGGAGAGCACGAGAGAAAAAAAGAAAACCACACATAACAAAATGCTTGTCATGTGATGGGTTGGATCTCCCCTTTCTGGGATGCCACCTGATGTATTGGGGTTTCACTGAGCCCTTCCTGCTCCGCCATCCTGGACTTCCTCTCCCGGTTTTGCTGAACTAGGCTCTCTTGCGTCACACACATACACACACACACACAGAGGTAGGGACACATCACCCGTAGAATCACACAGAGGCTGCAAACAGCTCTCTATGGGAGGGCTCAGCTAGGAAATTGCCCAGCACTCAAATGCTCCATTCCTCTGGAGAGTACACCCAAGATAATACTGTCTTGCACTCTAGATAAATCTGTACAGCCTAAGTTCATAAATTTGCCTGCTCCCTCAATGTGAAGGAAGATGTGCACAGTTTCTTGCCCCTTTCCCCCAGTTATAAATCACATAAAAATGTTTATAATAAACAAAAACAAGTTTATTAACTACAGAAGGCAGATTTTGAATATAGTAATCTCTTTCCTTCCTGAGAAGGGTCCTGGGAAGTTTCTTTGACCCTATAAGAGCATGTGATCATGTCACCTGGTACTAAACATCATCTTGGACTTCTAGTGATTTTCCATTAAAAGGAGGAGTAGGTCAAGACCACCAAACAAAAGGTTCCCACCTAATATAAATTCTGTTTCACCTGGGGAGTAAGTTGATCTTGATTCACTCTTCACTGAATCCCCACCCAGGATGACTGCTGGAAAGATCTGAGAAACAAAGACACAGCGGGGGAAGAGTTGAGTCCAGGCTGGAAAAGGGATCTGGTGTATGAATGTGGTGTCTGAAGATTTAAACTGCAAGCAGGGTAGCTAAACTTCAAAAATTACTGCAACCTGCCTCAAAAGCAACATTTAGGGTGGAAAAAATACATCTTGAAACCAGTTTCTCTAAGATCTTAAACTTTGTATCCGTGTTTTGTTCATTTGCTTAGTAATCTGTTTTGTTATCCCTTATAATCACACAAAATCTGCCTTTTGTCTCTTCCTAATGTCCCATTAAACAGCCCATGCTGTTTGGTGGCCGTCTCCCAAGTACACACACTGTTATAATTGTTACATAGTCAATATTCCTATCTTTAGATACAGAAATGGTACATGCATATAAATTTGATAATCACATTCAGTAAATCATAACCTTTCCAATGCTATCTTACACAACCCATTTTGCATAAAATATATCTTAGTTATACCATATTCATTTCTTAAGCATATTTCTATAAAGAATATGGAGTGTAATGCCACAGTCACATCACTTAATGAAATACAGGAAGGTGCTCAGATGCTATGGCGATGACAGTGATTTAAGAATCTGTATAGAATAGCATAGAGCAGCAGAGTTTAGGTAAGATATTGGGCTCAAGTTTTCCATGCATCTGGGGTACCTACTGCACAGGCGTATGAGCAGTTTCAGCCCGCTATTTCTTCACAGGATTGTTCCTAACATGACTTAGAGCAGCCTGGAACTGCTCTCACTTACACTAATGGTGAATTACCCCCAAGAAAACTAAAGGGAGTGGAGGATAAACAGAGCAGAGCTCCACCATAGTGGTGGCGATTAAGCAGCTGGCATAGGAGCTTGCTCTGCCAGTTTAACACTCATGGGTTGCTCCCCTCTCCAATGAAACCCTCTGCTGGTGAGTTCTGTCCATGAGCTGGCCCCCTATGTGCATTTTTTTAAAAAAAAATCTGACTCTGTCCGTCAATAACATTGGCTCTGTCTGTAAGTACCAGAAGTTCTGCAATTAATAAACAAATAATATTATCATGGGCCCAGGCCTGTGAAGTGCTAAGTGAGCTCCATTCATTAACTTCAATAGGAGATTCGGGTTCAGGGATCATTTTACTGCTAACTTCAAAGGGTGCAAGACGAAGACACTGGGTGCTCTGACAACTTGGTATTCTGCAACCCTCATAAGAATACTGGAGGGAAGGAATAGCTCAGTGGTTTGAGCATTGGCCTGCTAAACCCACGATTATGAGCTCAATCTTTGAGGGGGCCATTTAGGGATATGGGGCAAAAATCTGTTGGCTGATTTAATTAGGGATTGGTCCTGCTTTGAGCAGTGGGTTGGACTAGATGGGGTCCCTTCCAACTCTGATATTCTATGTGAGTGGCCCCAAACTAATGTTGGAGTTAAGGGATACAGACATTAATAATTAGCTGTATTATAGGAGTGTTGTCATAATAAATGTGCCTGTAGAACATTTTACAAACTGGGTATTCAAGGCTTCTGACCAGCCTTCAGAGATTGGGGTAGCATTCATCTAATATTAGAAGACGGTTAAGAAGTAAGCCAGGCTTCAACCTTCAGGTATCAGTTGACAAGTGGCAAAGAGAAGTTATGCAGGCCCATCTTCCTCTGGGTTTCTTCTCTCCAGTGCAGATTGGCTCTAATATTCTTTATGCTTTTCATTCACTGTGTGACCGTAAAGAAGCAACAACCAGCAAAAAAAAATCACATTCCTGGCTCTGTCATTTTCCGTTTCTACCTTGACAGAGAATAAAAAGATCAACTAGCAGCACTTTAATATGGGAAAAAAAGAAAATCTGAAAAGCCTCTGACTTGATAAATCTGCATTTTCACTAGTTCAGAAAGCTTTGTGGAGGTATAAGAACCATTCTTTCAATCTGAAAATTAATTCAATAAGTAAAGCCAAGAGACTTGGGGCCATATCTTTAGCTGACAGAAGTAGATACAGCCCTATTGATACACGGATTTATGCCAACTGAGAGTCTGGTCCCTAGTCTTCAAACAGAGGAATGCTACAATAAAGCCTTCAAATCTCAGATGACTATAGCTTTAAATGAATCTGGCACTGTAGCTGAAATGTCTATTACTTGTAATATCCTTTTTGCATAATACCTGTACAGTATTTGTGAAAGATTTCCTGAAATGTTAATGTTTGAGGATTAGTTTTGTGTAGGTAACTAGGCAATCTATTTCCGTTTGTTTTTAAAATCACTTCTATGCAAATCCCTTTTGTCCCTCCAAATTTGCATGCATTTTTTAGTAAAATGATTCTTCCAGACTCCTACACACACAGCTTGAGCAATTGTATGCACAGAGGCTCTGCAGAGCAAAAAAATTCTCCAGTACGTCTATTAAAAATGTTTTCTTCCTAAAGTAGAAACCTTGTTAATCATTCAGAAATAAAGTATATGCATAGAGTCAGTCACTAAACGTTCTAAATTTATTGCCTGAATTATCTGCAGTAACTGAAGTACCTTCCTAGTCTTTTGAAAATCTTAGCCATTTGAAAACCTACCCTCATGGAAATCACATTTGAGCTTCCTAAACCCAAGTTACTTGAATGCTCTATGTCCGTGAGTTCAGACTGAAGACTGGGTAATAATAGCAGTCGTCAGAATAAGCTGGGCAGATCTGGCACTAGATCATTCTGCAGAATCTCCTCTAGGCTTCTAGAATTCATAGAGTGTCTTGATTCTATGTGAACCTGGAGCAATCTTGTCACTTAATCAAATCTCCCCAACATTTCACAAATTCATTCTTGCGCTAAGACATAGGCTCATAGCCATACCATTTGTAAATGACGCAGGTGCTTCATCCAGAGGGAAACGTACTCAATCACATAATCTAAGTCGGTGAAAATCTGCTTCAAACATCACACAGTTTAGTCATTAACCTCTGAAAAGTATCCACTGCTCTCCCCAAAAGGCATAACTGTGAACTCGTAATGATGTGGTCCAATCAAAATCTTTCCCCCTGTTTCTTTAACATAATTGCCAATATCCACAAGACACTAAACAACTTCAATTGCTCCAAAATATAATGTGTTTGTCGAAATTGCTGTGCACCTTTCTTTGTAACATTAGACATCTTAATCTTAAGAGCTATGTTTTACCTTTTTTTAAAAAAAACCCAACAGAACAGTTGAAGATGCCCATGGATTTAGGGTGGATGAATTGTTCCCTTTGTAAGGGAGCCTACACCCGAATGTCAGTCTGACCCAGGAGTTTGTTAGGATGTCTCTTTGATGGGCTGTGCATCAGTGCAGTGTTCTGTTATATGAGTCACTTCCAGCTTTTCAGTAGGTCCTGTCACAAGGGTATATTTGTAACTGAAGCCTCAGCGTTGCATCTGTCAGAGCAGATGGAACTGATTACATTGATGTCAGTGTCCAATTTGGCATGACGTTTATCCCATCTCACTAACTGATTTCCCCTATCTATCACCATCAGATTCTAGACTACAAAATATGTACTCAACACAGAGTCAGGCATTAGATCAATGGAGGTGTGTTGCCTCATTCATTTGCCAATATAAATAGTAAAGTCAGCCATTCCATTAACAATTCTTGGCTCCCATTTTCTTGAGAACAAAACCAATGAGGAGAAATCAGAAGAATATCTGCAATTTCCCGGTCATTAGTACAACAGTAGCTCCAGTCTCCACCAACAAAAACAAGTCTTCTGAGGCACAATGGCCAGCACAGCAACAGCATTTATAATAATACTACCTATATAAATGGCTTAAATAGGTTGTTCCCTGGCCACCAACACCAGAACCCCTCTAATTTTTAGGCATTATTTCCAACCCAGCATGCACATGGTAAATGTTCTAGCTATCCATACATGTAACAGGCCATTACTCTACTATATAGATGGACCTACAGACAGCTGCCACAAGTGCTGAGGAACCATGCTTGACAACTGCAATAAGCAGCACCATTTTAAGCATAGGAAGTTAATCCACAGGTGAGAATTTTGTAGTGAGGTTTATAATGTTGGACCAGGTAGCTGGAGCAAAGGAGAAACACATAAAACAGGGCAGGAAGCAATCTATGTCATTGACATTGACAAAGATTTTGTTATTTTATTATCGTTCATGCTCTGAATGGACAGTGGAGCAGATAAATTTTGCCATTTTATAGAAAGTTGATTGGTTTATGTTTGTGCTAGGATGTCAAGATTTTTATGGACAGCAAGCAAGAGATTGCTAGAGTTACTGCTCACACACTGGTAGTTATAGACTAGTGGGCTGTCCATTTACTATCTCCAAGTAATAACGATTAATGTGATATTCACAATAACCACTGTACTATGTGATACCATCTATTGTGAAACTGGTAATAGGGTACAGATTCTAATGGAAATGACTGCAGGTGTAGGTTTCTTAGCTACTGTCCAAAATATGTTTAACCAGCAATGACCCTAAATCTGATTTGTTTCTCTTCTATTTTATTTCTTCATCATAATATCCTGCATCTGTACCCATGAAAGAATTATACCTTATCCATCAGGCTGTTTGTTACAAAAACATAATAGGTTTATAAAACATACTGCACATTCCCAGTGTAGATTACAGCATCCAAGCAAAAAAAGGAAGAGCTGGTATATCCTCAAAAGCCTACATCACCATGTTATATTGAAATATATGAATGAGCTGACATGCCAGAATATGACTCGAACTGCAAAGGCAGCAGGTGCAAGGTCATTGAAAAGCAAAGCAATTAATGGAAAAATGCCAAGTTTCATAAAATAAAGATGATTACTGATTCTTCAATTATTGCCCAAAGAATGTATTGTGACATCACATTTGAAAAACAACTTGGACAGTGAAGCACTCGAAGTTGGAAATCGTTGTTTCACACTCCAGATGTAAAAAAAAATATTTCTTTTAACTGGGGTTGCATAAGAAATACACCTGTTCAACAGAGATTGGCCAAAATTAGAACCATTAATCCAAATTACCTTGAATATTTGTGGTTTTGGACATAATGGCCTTAGTCTGTCAATAAGAAAAGTGAGGGAAACTTTTTCCTGAACTCCCTTGTCCTAAACTTTGGTGGTTTTCTGATCATTCATTTGCTGGTTGATTTGCATCTTTTGTTTATTTGTTTGTTTGAACGAAGAACAAACTGGAAACTTCTAAGATAATTGATTTTACAAATTTAATTAACTTCTCGAGTGCAGCTGGAAACTTCCTTGATCTTGAGATATTCAGCTTGCACTCTTACATCTTTTAAACTCATCCCTCTTTAACTGAATTACCCTTTACTGAGCTATCCTTAACTCCTCTATAGTCGTTTTAACTAAATATATTTAATTTGGAGAATTTACAAATATGTTGATAACTGGGGTTTCCTTAACAAATGCATTCCTAAGTATGAGCTTATTTTCAATTTTGTCCTTAAATGAACTTTTAAAAGAATAGACAACATTGTAACTTGTTTACAGTAAGTTATCAAAGTTACAAGATCATGATTCCTCGTAGGGGAAATCTGTGCAAGTACAGAATTCATGTCCCGTGCAGATTTCTCCCTCCCCTTCCCACTGCCAGAACAACAGGTTTTTCCAGGAAGAAGCTGCAATTATACCCATCACCCACCAAGGGCTTCTGTACTGCCAGAACAGAGGGAAGCTGGCTCACCGCCAAAGCAGATATCCACAGAGAGGGAGTGGTTAGAGACTGCCTTCCTCACAGTATCCTGTCTGGGAGGCCAGGAAATGACATATGGGATATGAAGAGGACAGATAGAGCCAGTCACACAAGGCTCCTAGCGGGGTGACATAGACTGAGGTTCAGAAGGGCTGAGGGGACAGATTGGGACAGGGGCACAGGAGCTAGAGGGATGAGAACTCTGAGCCAGGGCTGAATGGGAGTGGGGGTGCAGGGGGACAGGGAGGCTGGGGTGCAGGGACACATGGTGAAGTACATGGGGACAGGGGCAGATGTGCCTGGCTTATTGGGAGAGGCTATGGGTCAGCCACAGTCTGAATGGGGGAGACTCCTCAATTCCCTAGCAATCCCTCCTCTCCCCCGCAAAAAATGTTCCATGCTTCTACCATCCACACCCAACAACCCTAGAGGTTCACTCTGAGGCTTCTTTCCAGCAATTACTTCCCTCTTCCTCAGCTCCTCTGTTACCATTGATTCCCCCAAGCCTTTGCACTGCTTCTGAGGGGTGCAGCAAATACATTGTTGTACTGTAGTTTAAACTAATTATTGTTCAGAGTTCTGTATTAATATGCTTAATAAGGAATCTATTTGCTAAAACACATTTCCTGAATCATCTTTTTTGTTGTCTGTATTATTAGAGAGATAAGTGCTGACAGAGATGTTGAAATAAATTACCAAAATAATTGAAACAGGTGTGAATATATTGTGTTATTTTAACAAATAAAGTATGTAGAATTTTAAAATATTATGTGCCAAATTTTTAATTTCTTTGTGCAGAATTACCCCAGGACTATCATAATGTATAAATAATTGTAGATGCAGAACATTGTGTGCATATTTCAATATTATTGTGGAATATTTAAAGTGAGTAATTCTGACTCAAGCAAGAAATCTAAATGAGATCAATGGGATTGGTCACATGAGTAAAGATTACTTCAATATATAATGCTCTGATAGGTCAAGCCTATAAAGATTGCCACAGTTTTAAGGTACTGTTGGAAATATTTCAAGCAGATGTAGTCTTCCTGTCACAATTTGCTCCTGTAACTGATTCCAGTTTGCCAACTGTATTGTGAGTAGAAATAGTCAGAAAATATTTTTCCCCAGGGAACAAAACAAAAATGGTGGAAAAAATGCTTTTATTGAAATTTTCCATGAAAATGTTTGGCATCTACGGTTTGTGAAATCAAACATTTTCAGCTATACACTTCCAGCTGAAAACCCAAAATTTTGATTTGGAAGTGCTGTTATGGTATTTCATGAGAATTGTAGTTTTGGTCCTCTATTTGTCAGGCTACATCTCCATAAGAAGCAGCACAGTCATCTTCTTGCTCAGACACTGAGATAAAACAGATCTGTCCAAAGACACAGTGCATCATGGGAAATGTAGTCCAGGTCGGAAACCCAGCTAACAGAGAATGGTGACTTGAAGCACCTGAACTATAACTTCCATTACACATTACAGTGGCATTTTGAATAAAAAAAGTTTGGGTTTTGGTCAAAATCTCACAATTTCAGGCTGAAAACCATTTTTTTTTCAGATGTTCATTTTTTCAATAAAAGTCAAATTTTCAGCAAAAACAAACACCTTTTTTGAGAAAAATTGTGTTCAGTCAAAATCCAATTTGCCATAAAAGACAGAATTTTTCAACCAGGCCTAATGATGACTATCCTGAAAGGAACAGAACAGCCTTATATTTCGTGTGCACAAATAACGACTTGCATTCATCTGAAATGTGTGAAAATAAAGCAACCAAGGGAAAAAGTCACTCCCAGCCCCTAAATATTTTTATTTTATTTTCCTTTTGTGCCTAGAACTCTGTTAATATTTCTTCTGTCTCCAAATAATTGTGTACTCACTATGCTTGACATCATTAAAAAAATAATACTGAACTGATTTTCTTCAAACTTGGCCTAAATTAGGTAGGGCCTAAATGAGAAAACAAGCTATATACGAAGTTTTCCATTTCAACTGTTTTAAAATCATCTGAACACAAAATATCTGCTTGGGACAAATTGAAAAATAGTATTTCATTCATGCACACATAACTCATAATACAGTTCAAGCAACTGTGCCCAACTTTTACAAAAGTTATCACCCTCAGGGCTGAAGCTAATGGGACTACATGTGGGAGTAATGCTTTGCAAGATCAGGCCCAGGTGTGACTAAATGTTAAGTCTTGGGTTTGCCAAAATGGAGGATCACACGAAAGGGCTAGAAAATGGCATTCATGTGTATCCCTTGCATAACAGAGTATAGAACCTCAATTTCCAGGAAGAATATCAGGAAAATTGTGCCTCAGGCAAGTCAGGTTTACAGAAGTGTGAGCCCTACCCCATCAAGTGGGATGTAGCAGGTTGCTTCCCTGGTTCTCTGACCACCCACTGTGAGCCATTTCAGAAGTGTGATGGGGCTGTGATTCTGCCTCCTCCTTGCCTTTCCCATCTCATTTTTTGTAATGTTGCTCTTCAGGAGCAAGCAGTCCTTGTGCAACATACGGCAGGTTTACACAGCAAAGAAAAACCCATGACTGGCCTGTGCCAGCCAGCTTATGCTTCTGGGGGCTTGGGCTGCAGGGCTGTTTCATTTCTGTGTAGATTTCCAGGCTTGGGCTGGAACCTGAGCTCTGGGACTCTGTCACTTCACAGCATCCTAGAACTCACATGTCTACATAGCAATGAAACAGCCTGAGCCCCACAAGCCAGAATCTGATAGCTAGGCCCACTGAAGGTGTCTAGTTGTGGTGTAAACTTATCCATGGAGGGCAGAGACCATTGCTGTGGGAAGACCTTGAGAAGATGTGCAAGAAGGAGTGAAGGTTTCTATCCAACCTTGCACCCCTGTCAGCAGCCCTTGCATGGGTGTGCAGTTTGATCAAAAGTACATAGGCTTATTATACAAAGGGATGCAACTATGCTGGCTATTTTACGTCAAAAGACAAGGGGGCAGATTTTTAAAGGCACAAAGTGCAGTTACGTACTCAGCTCCTGCTCTAAGTTGATAGGACCTAAGCACGGAGCTCACACTGTTGCTCTTTCTCCCATTATAAGTAAAAGCCCAGTCCTGTTAGGTGTTGGGTGCCCTGCTGAGAGATGCTGAGTAATTTCCACCACCACTGACTTCCTTAGTTGTTGAGAGAACTCAGTGCCTTGCAAGAGCATAGAGATTTTATATCCCACTGCCCCATCACCATAGTCACTTCCTTTTGCTGGAATGGGCCAGAAAGGAATAATACAATTTCTATAAAAGCCAGGTTAATAAAATACACAAGATATCAAAAGTCTTCAGGATATCTGTGAGCTAGAGGTGGATAAATACTCAGATATTTTAATGATTTTTGCTCAAATTAAAAAAGAAATCTTTAATTCAACTTTATTAAGGTTCACATGCCTTCTAAATTCCTGTTCTGTAAATATTCCAGCAAATGGATTTACTATCAACATCTTATAAAGGAATATTAGAGAACATTTACTCAGTGAAAACTTTGAACTTATAAACACAAGAATTTGAACTGGTAACATGATTCTAAGAGTTACTTCCACTAATCCAGAAATCAGAAATTACATTATATGACTTTCAGTTGGCCTCATAGTTAAGTCAGTGGACAGAAGATCTGGGTTTAATCCTGGGCTGTGTCATAGACTTGCTAGGTGATATTGGGAAAATCATTTAATTGCTCTGAGCCTCAGTGCTCCATCATAAAATTCAATATACGTTATTACTTCTATTTTGATAAGACCTAGAGGATGCTATTGAGGTCTGGTCAAAATAGAAGCAATAATGTATATAATTATTATAATGTAATATAATAATATAATATAAAAATATAATGATTATGTATATAATTATTATAATGTAACAATATACATTATTACTTCTATTTTGATAAGACCTAGAGGATGCTACTGAGGTCTGGTCAGGCCACACACTTACCCATAGCAAGAGCCAGTCCTTGCCTCACAAATCTTTTGTTCTAAATAAAAAAAATAAAGGGTAGAAGAAAAGAGGTTCCCCAATTTTACAGATAGGGAATTGAGGTACACACAGATTGTCATTTGCCCATGGTCTGCAAAACAAATCTGTGGCAGAACTGGAAAATGGAATCTTTTGTGTGCTGGGCATTATCCATAGCATCATCCTTCTCTTCTTCTACCTTTACATTGACTATTTAGATTGTAGGCAGGGACGTTCTCTATATATTTATACAGTGTCTAGCACAGTGGGGGTCCCAATCTCATTTAGTGCCTCTAAGCATTACTGCAATACAAATAATTAAAACAATAAATCAAACATAGCCAGTGCAATCCAAGTTTGGATATTGAATAGTCACCATAATCATGAAGAACTTACAGAGCAATTATTTAGCAAGGAATTTGGGGTAGTGGGGAAAGCTGTAAGTTTGTGAAAGTCATAGACTACATAGGGTATGTCTACGCTGCAAGTAAACATCCAGGGCTGGCTTATGACAGCTGACATATGCTCATGGGGCTTTGGCTATAGGGCTGTAAAATTACAGTGTAGATGGGAGGGCTTGGGCTCGGGCTCTCTGGGACTCCGTGAGGAGGTCAAATCTCTGAGCCAGACCATCTACACTGCAATTTTACAGCCCCATAGCACAAGCCCTGTGAGCTTGAGTCAACTGAGAGAGCCCATCTGCAGGGGATTAACTAATGTGTAAACATACCAATGAAGTCTAGGTGAACTAATCATCAACAATTTATTACTGAATGTTGCCTTTTTTTGCGCTATTTCTGCATATTATCCTGCCTTTAGTTAACCAGTAAAATTCCACTGACTTCAGTGAGGTTTCACTGGTATAACCGAGAAAAGGCTTTGACCCTTTGTTTCTAAGCCAGTGTATTACCTATGGTTGTCCAAATCAAGTCTCATAGCTGCCAGTCTGGTATGTGACTATCATCCCATTAGCAGTTCAGCAGGCATTTGCTTTTCAAACTATTCAATGCTGTTTGGGAAGATAGCAAAAAAGAAGCTATTTGCTTTATTGAAGATAGTTTATCTCCTTTGACAGTTTTTACCTTTCTAACAAAGAATTTTAATTCTCTGTTAGAAACATGGATGCTAAAGGCAGATAAAAAATAAAAATTTTATGATTGTGACTATGTACCTTTTCAGTCACAAAAATATTTGTGAAAGTTCCACACTCCAAAAATAAGTTTTGCTAAAGGTCTTGAGGCACAAACAATGGGTTGTGCCCCAAACTTGACATAACCATTCCATATACTAAATGATAAGGGGAAGAATCACAGAGTATCTAGGTCACAGTGTATCAAACTATCAGCGGATACAATCGCATATCTTTGTGTTTAAATTCTGGGCAGGTTGAAATATATCTCCAGGAAATCAACTCTCTGATAATAACTGAGTCAAAAGATTTACCAGTGAGAATCCCTTCAGGACTGCACTTAAACATTTGTTTAAGTCTCAGTGAAGCTTGGCTAAATCAGAAACTGGACATGCAATTACATTTTCTGTAGTTGTGTGCAAGCCCAAGGAACAGCTGAAACTCTTTTGAAGGTGCTCTTACAACATCTGCCACAGAGGATGGGCATATACGTTCAGAATTTACAAAAGTCCAAGATGCTGAGTAGAGTTTCATAAAGAAGCACTTGGTCACACACTGCTGATCTAAATGATTTAAGACAATCTCTGGATTTTGATAATGCCATCCCGATTTTTCCAATAACTATTAAACCAACTACAGCACACAGAAGTGTCAATGAACTATTAGAATATGCTCTGCCTTTGGCATGCAGACCTGTTTTGCTTGGAATGCATGTATATAAATAAATTAAGAATAAATTGAAGAAAAAAAGAAAATAGAACAAATGATCTGGAAAACAAAATTTACATTATAAATTCTGGCCCTTCATACATTTGTAACTTCAGTCTTTTCTTGCCAGAAATCTACAGCACATCACCTTCAACCCTTTTTTGTCTATCCTCTGTGCCAAATTTCCTAGCGTTCCTTCGTGTTATATGTCCACATCTTGGTCAAATGCAATGAGACTTACACCACCACCCATGCTCCTGAGTGAAACTGCTTTAGTTTGCAGAACCCTGTCATTTTGATACTGAACCACATTATGCAGGAAGTGTTAGTTGTTTTAATTAAATATTTTAAATTGTTGTGATAGAACATGTGAATGATTATCTCAGTGGACCATAAGAATTACAATTTGGCAGTCTTTAAAAGAAATGCGTAGAGAATTACATGTCCATTTAAGCTGAAATAAAAAATAATTTTAAATAAAAGGTCATCATTTTTTAAAAAAATTTCAGCCATCTCTAATGTCTGTTAGATTTGTCTAAATGCTGCAGTTATCACTTCTGTGATGCATATTCTTGAACATTCCCTGAAGTGTGAATCTAATAGATGGTATTTTTCAGAGACACTCCCCATTGCCTATATATAAGGCAGGGATTGGCAACCTTTGCCATGTAGCCTGTCAGGGAAATCTACTGGCGGGCTGGGATGCTTTGTTTACCTGCAACTTGTACAGATTTGGCCAATCGCAGCTCCCATTGGCTGCAATTCGCCATTCCAGGCCAATGGGAGCTGCGGGAAGTAGTGGCCAGCATATACCTCATCCCGCACAACTTCCTGCAGCCCCCACTGGCTTGGATCGGTAAACCATGGCCAGTGGGAGCTGTGATCGGCCAAACCTGTGAATGCTTCAGGATTTCCCTGACGGGCTGCATGCCAAAGGTTGCCAATCCCTGATATAAAGGAAGTAATGGACTGCTAAAACACCACTGCAGCACCTTGGTTTGAAACGGGAGATCCTAAATGTGGTGCCACTGGTTCATTATATCTCCTTGTGCCCATACCCAAGGACTCAATTCCCTTGCTGTACAGACTTCAAATTGGGGGCCTGATCAAAGATCCACTGGAGTCAACAGGAGTCTTTCTACTTACTTCAAGAGGCTGTAGATTAAGCACTGAAAGGACAGCCCTGCCCTGACTGCTATTCTTCTTCTCTACTTAGTAGCAGTTAGAACATGATTCTCAGAAAGTGTGGTGTAGAGCCTGCAAAGATAAAGAGGCTGTGCCTTTGGTCTGGGGTAAGAGAAAAGCCCCTTCTGTGAGGAAAGGAAGAGTTGGTGTTGGTGGCAGAAGTCTGATAAGGGGAATTCTTTCTGGAGGTGGAGGCAGAAGATGATGCTGGAGCAGAGAGATGATCACACAGAACTAACCAACTTGTAATGGTTTAAAAGAACTTTTCTGTTTGTTTGTTTTACAGACTTCACTCACTAGCAGATTGGAGAATGACAGCAGACACTAAGTTTAACAAAGTAACAGCATATGCAATGGGACTGGATCCTGGAAAGCCAAAACACTACCCTTCCTTGAGAAAACATCAAAAAAATTCAGCTACTTTCATGGGCAGTGCTGGCAATATCAAAGAACTATGCCAGTCATACTCAGATATTAATGGGAAATCACTGAATAACTTCTTGAAGACTTGATGCCTAGATAATTCTTTACAATTTGGCATCACAGATCTCAAATCTCTAGATACTGACAACATCAAAATGGTTATGGTTGAGTGACAGGATGATGCTACCTGGAAAATCAAGTGTGTTTTTAGGTTGATTACTAGCTGAAAGTTATTAAATATGGCAGGATTGAACAAAACAATCAATCCACACCTGAAAATGAAATTTTGCATGTGTGGAGCACATTGTTTGATTATTATGTTTCTAAAAATAAACTAGTCATGGTTTCTTGATGACCTTCAGGTTAATGCATTAATGCAAACAAGTTTTTGAAGAATGAACTTCATCAAGTGTAACACCAAGAATCAACTAGTAAATGATATGAGTACACCATGCGTGGCTCTGAAAGCCATCCAAGCTTATAATTAAAACAAACAAACAAACAAAACCAAACCTGTCATCGAAAATTCAAGAGCAGAAGTCTAGCTGTCTGTTGGTCAGCTGCCTCTGCACATCTCTGCAGATCATGTGACAGTGAGTACATCTTTTGTAATCACTTGGCATAGTAAAGGTTGATGGTCACTGGAAGAGAGTATATCAGTACAAGACCTCGAGGAATCATATCCGCTGATTGTTAGAAAACAGGTAACGATGAGGCTACAGCCATTCAGTTATGTTTTATAGAAATAAAGACCTATCAAAGTATTTATGGTGACACAGTATCAGAATATTTCATTATTATTTGCTATAGGCTCATAACAGGGCCCACTTCGAAAAGTTTTGTACCCTCCCACTACCCTCCCACAGAATAAAAGTTCTGCTGATCTGAAGAGGAACTCTGTGTAAGCTTGAAAGCTTGTCTCTCTCACCAATGAAAGTTTGTCCAATAAATTCATTACTTCATCCACATTGTAGTACATAGAGGCATTTCCAGATGCTAAACATTGGTTATTGTATTGTCACCACATAAATGAAAGGATCCAACTGGTTTTCACACTGCTACTCCTGGTGAGGGCCTTTTCTAATAATCTACTCTCTGCATAACATCTAAAGAGTCCTGTTTCTCTGCTTTTATTCTGTCTTCCTGCAAGCATGTGAAAGAGGTGTTTTTTTAAAAAAATGTAGCAATAGCCTTATCCTTTATTTTCAAGATGACCTGCATGTGTCCTGTAGTACCCAATCAATTGTCAAACAGAGTCATTTTTTCAGGCTCATTTTTTATATACACGGATTTAACTTCAGGAAACAGATCTCATTTTGGCTCACTGGTTTATCCTGACCCCTTAACTACGTCTCATGGAAACTCTGCCGTGTGAGTTTCATAGGTCACTGCCTCCTCTAGTTTTTTAATCAAAGGCACTGTTTGACCTGTGAAACTTTTTAGCTCCGCATCTGAGGTTTCGAGTGATACTTTTTAAAATCTTTCCTTATAATAGCTTATTTCAGATGGCAAAAATATTGACTGATATACTTGTGACCAATTCCATAGTGATGGAATTATCTTGATTTCAAATTCAATCTTGGTTTCTGATATTCTTTTGACTTGACACCAATATATGGTGTGAATAGGCAATTTACTATCCAATGTATAATCCTTTCCCCTCAGCAGACTTAATTTCTTTTTCACCTGTAGTCGGTCATATTTGAACTTGTTTCTTTTTGGTTGTCTCCAATCTTTTGTACTTTCTGCCTCCCATCAATGTTTTGTTAGGATCACTAAGGTATACACAACCAATGCATTTTTTTGGATCCCAATCCTGCAATGAGCTCTGCATAAATGAAGGAGACTGGTTATGTGAAGTTCCTTATTCAGTCATTTATTGTGAATTTAACAGCCCTGCACCTTGAGGTGGGGCGGGGTGGGGTTTGGCTGGCTGGCCGAATGAAGGGAACAGTGCTTTATGGCTGGGAGTGGGCGGGGGAGAGAGATTGATAAAAACTGTTGCAAAAGGGTTTAAAAGGGCCTGAAGCTCTTATACATGGAGCAGGCTGAGGAGGGATTCACCATCCCTTCACTTTATGTGGTAAAATACCAGGTTTGGTCAAGACTGCTGGGGACATTACGCGAGTGGCCCCTTTTTAGAGGGGCTGGGAAGGAATGTTTCCAGTACCACCATATTGGCTTGGGAGCAGTTGTGGTTTTTTTTCCCTTCCCTCTAGTGGTTTCAGGAAGGCCTCTGTTAATGCATGACACGAAGGGTGGTAGGCTGTATGTCACAGCTCATTATTTGAGTGTACGGTGGATGTCCAGTGCAGGTACCCCATAGGAAAGGTATACAGTGACTGGAAAGATGGCTTGGAAAAGGACTTTAAAATGTGTTCATTAAAGGAACAAACAGGGGTTGTTGGGGACTCCTATGATTGGTACAGCAAGGAGACCCCCTCCCCCCATCTTCTTACAGCCCAGCTTAACCCTCCTATGTGGCAGTGGGGATTGTAAGGTCCTGACAATAAATTTGCTGGAGGGACCTGGATGGAAAAAGAGGAGGAGCTGGTAAAATCCCCCTGGATAACTACAGAATAAACATGGGATTACCTGCACTGTACACTTTTGTCTGCTGGGTGGTCCCAGATAGCTAATAATAAAGTTGTGTCCTAATTAAAACCATTGCAAATGTCTCCTGTCCTCCTTTCGGAATAGCCAGACAATAGGTCAAAGGGCTCATAATCCCCACCCACCCACACAAAAAAAGGACAATTTTTGCTTATATATTTATCCAATAAAACTAACGTATTATCATGGGTGCATAACAGCTGTATGGCATCCTAAGTGGACCAAGTACTACAGTGCCAAGGACTGGTAAGAATAAAGTATTGCTTTTACAATATTTGTTTAAAGAACACTCTACTAATAGAAGAAAATACTTTGCATTATTTAACATGAATTAATTTTGAAGACTTCAGAAAAATTATGCAAGTAACATTTTTGGAAAGCATCATTTGTATAACAGCCAGTGATGCAACAATTCATGATGCTGTCTGCATTTTTCTTCTGGAACACTTTCTTTGCTAAAACATAGTGTTTAAGTTTTAAGAAATTTGATCATATATCACAATATACTTAATTCCTTTTTGTGGCCTTCAAATCAATGATTAAATCCTTTAACCAATAGGTTTTGATTTGTACTGTTCAGTTAGAACCTGCTTTATGGAATTTTCTATTGATCAATGAATGTGTGCATTGGTTATTCAAAGGCAGGTATTAATTTTAAATAACTGCAGTCATTCCAAATGTATCTTTTTTGTTTGGACATGTTTATCCCTTGAACTTCATTAAAGCTTAACCCCCTTAATTTTCATTATATGTAACTGCCACATTTTGTAATGCAAGAGAGTTACATTATTTCTGGGATAGCTCAAGCAGTGACTATATGTTATTGTGGAATAAGAGAAGAAGGAACCAGATTTAGTATGGTGTTTCAGTGGAAATATTTGAAGATTTTCGGGTAGTGCTTTTCAGACCACAAGGATTGTTGCCAAATAAAGCAGTCTCTTTGGGAGCATTTGGAAGCTTCTGGCAATTAGACCAGATTTCACTCTTTTGGCTTATGTGTCCTAGAGTAAAACATATTCTTGTTTTGTTTGTTTGCTTTTTAAAGAGGCTTGACACTCCATCACTTATACAAGATTTACTACAGTGTAACTCCACTGATTTCAAAGACATTAAGTCCAGTTTACATGACTATGAGAAGAGTAAAAGGCTCACAGAGCATTTATTAATATATTCTGTCAGAAAGAGTTTGTTATTCTGTTGTGGGTGAGCTACATTTGGGACATGATGGGATATGAAATGTAATTCAGATGCAAGGTTAAAAACAAGCTAGGAGGTAGAATTATTGAGCCAGATCCTCAGGAGATGTAAAAGAGTATCTCCAGTGTCTTTAAATGGGAGATACACTGAATTATACCAGTTGAGGCTCTGGCACCAGCTGAGGAGTAATCCAATGATGATGAGTGCTCCATCAAAGGAAGCAATCGCAGCATCCTAGCTTTAAAAATAAATATTGGGCAGGATAACTGGAATACTAGTAAATAAACTATTAATTTGGGGAAGAATTCCCTTGTGAATGACACTGATTTTCTATTAAGGGCCATTTTAAAAAGTGTCCTTAACTCTTCAAATCATGTAATAATTTTGTTAAAAAAGAGGACTACTCAAAGTGTCCTAATGTTAAGAGCACCTACAAAGTAAAATATTTATTTACACATATTGGATAGTGGTAGCTCTAGAATTCCAAGCGCTATTCTAACTATTATAGACTTCTCACAGTTATTATATAGTCATGAATATTCTTCAGATTCTCTGTGTAAGGATGTTGAAGAACTATTAACAGATCATTAGTATATAGAAAAGCATTGCTGGAAACATTGCCGCTCTGATTTCAAGAGAGGAGTAGGCTGTTCCATAGCAAAACTGCTAAGGGTTCTATGGCCTGTTTTAACTCCCATTGAGGTTAATGAGAAAAATTCCATTTATTATTATGGAAGCTGTATCAGGACTTATAACCACATAAGCCCTTATAAACATAAAAGAAGAGGGGAAAGCATATGCCTCTATGGAAGTTAAGTTTGGGGAACGGTTGCAATTTTGATTATGCTTTATCAGTTACTAAATACCATATTTATCATTTTAATCATACTGAGTCCAAAGCCAGTTATATCAGCATATTCCATACAAATTCTAAAGCTATTCCCTCAATCCACCTTGTCTGATATCACCTCTCCCAATTTGTCATGTCATATCATTCCTGCAGTGAGGCTCTACGTGGGCAGAGAGATCCATGTGTGCAGAGATCATTGTGTGATCAGGATCCTACACTGCAAGCTCATCAAGGACAGAGACTGTCTTTTTTCTTTCTCTAGAGTGTCATGCACTCTTACAGCAAAACACTAATAATAAATAATAAAGTGAATACATTCAAACTGAACTTCTGGAAGTACTTATGACAGACACATAAGGGCTACATTAATTCATTAAAGTTGGTGCTATTACAGTGAACACTAACTGTTTCTAATGTTGGGACACTAACCATAAAGTGGGCAACATTTTACAATTTGAAGCTCAGTGCTACAGCGTCAATCATATTCAACAACTAATGCAAATTATATATAGCTTGGGGATTATACTTGCAGGTTCACCCCTCACTCCTAGCCACTGTTCATCCTATTCCACGTTTCTGCTAAAGACCAGAGGCGGGTCAGAGGGAGAAGTTGTATCACTTTACTTAGCTTTGTAAAGTTTAGCTTTCTTTCACTGCTATTGATGGTGATAAAAAAAGGACTAAATTCAGCAACTCCAAAATGAATGGTTCCTCTTACAGATTGCAATCTGAGCAATAGAATACAGGAAATCATTGGAAGTTTATTACTTGTTTGTCTGTGACTGTTACTGAAATATGGGTTGACTGTCTGCAAAAAAATCAATGGTTTCCCTGAAAGAAAGCACACTTGGGATAGAAGAATGCAGGGCCCAAGTAATTTACTGGCTTCTGTGTTTGTCTGATTGAAGTATTGCTGAAGCTGACAGGGTAACATTGGATTCCTGAACCAAACAAACTCTCAGTCACACAATGGAAAGATGAGACACAGGGTAAGCATTATACTGCTTTGTGTTCTATATGTAATTTATTCTCTCACACTTCTACTTTTCCCTCCATGCTCCTCCCCACCTCCATCCCCCAAGGCTATTTAGCTAGAAAAAAAGAGAAGAAACTTTGGTTTTTTTCATTTCACTTTGGAGAGGTTGGAAGCTCCCCTCCCCCCAAAAAAGAAACAAAATCAATCACTTATTATGTTAATTCGATAGGATCAAGAGGCAAAACCCTGATCTAAAGAAGCATTTGAAACTGTCCCGAGTTTCAGGTTTCCTGATTCAGTAGTTTGGTTTAGCCCAGATTAAAGATATTAACCAATTGGACCTAGATTCAGATCACAAAACCTTCCAGAGTCCGGGGATGTTCAGATCTGGTAGTTGTGTTTAGGTTGTCTCATCAATGTTACATAATTTCAAAGTCTTCACAAGTGGCTCAGTCCCACAAGGTGAAGAGCACCCTAGCTCAGATCCAGCAAAACACTTAGGCACATGCTTGATTCTAAACAGGTGAACAGTTCCACTGAAGGCAATGGGATTATTAATATACTTAGAGTTAAGCATGTGCTTAAGTGCTCTGCTGGATCTCTGATAGAGTGCTCAGCTTGAAGGATCAAGCCAAATGAATATAAACACTTAGAATGACCTATATTCCCCAGTAAACTACTGGCTTCGGATGGTAGTATAATCATTATAACTTCAATTTTTGAGTCACACCATGCCATTTTCAATTACCTATAAACTCAAGCATGCTGAGTAGGTGCCTTGGTATGACATTTTTCGGAAGATGCCAACAGCCTGGTGAAGCAGCAGACAGTATTCCAGATGCTGGCAATGTGTATCTGTGTATGTGAGTTCAAAATTATTCAGTTCTAAAACTAACCACCATCTCCCCGTTTAAAGCACTCACGAAGATTCATTTCTCCCATGACACACAAGAAATTAGCCAGAGAAGTCATCTGAGTGAACTGCTCAACTACAAGGAGGAAAATTATTGAACATAGGAGGGGAGAGAGAGAGAGAGAGAGAGAGAGAGAGCATAAGGGCTCTTGGCAGGGAATGAATGTAGGAGAAAGGATGAGAGCACAGAATTATGAAGGAAGGGAATTCAATATGTTTTTTTAAAATGTGCATTAAGTTAAAGTAGGTATTATACCATAGGGCAGATGCTCAGCTTCTGTAAATGACTATAGTGCACCTAACCAGTTATTCCCCATTTTGTAGTTGTGCATTTGATTTCTCCTTATTAAGTCTAGCACTTTGCATTTGCTGTTATTGAAGTAAATCATGTAGATTTCAAACCAATTCTCCAGTATATCACGGTCATTTTAAATTCTAATCCTGTCCTCTAAAGTGCTTTCACCCCACCCAGCCTGGTGGTGTCATCAGCAAATTTTATAAGCAAACTCCCACTTATTCAAGTAATTAATGCAAATATTGAATAATATTGGACCCAAGACAGAGCCCTGCTGTGCCCTACCAGATATGTCATTCCAGCTGGACAATGAACCGCTGATAACTATTAGTCTGTATGTTTTTCAGGATAGGGACCTTGTCTTTTGATTTCTACGGTGAGATTTCTAACACACTCTTTGGTACTTTAAATGATTAATAAATAAAAAATAAACAACAGCAACTAGGATGCTTGTCTAAGAGCAGAAAATGGACTCTGATCAAGAACCATCCTTAATCAGAAAAGCACCTGCTTAAGTCCACTGGAAGCCAATGGAATCTAAGCACACTCTTATGAGCTTTCAAATTCAGAAAAGCTGTGAAGTGTAAAGATGGCTCTGCATTGCCATCTTTTAAATGGAACATTCAAGGGGTAGGACTTTCATTATTTCTGGTTTTCAGTGGGACTAAGGATGGGCTGACACCTCTTTACATTTAAAATTGTGGCAGGGATGGGAGGAAGACTTACGATTTTACAAATGCTCTCACTCCAGTTTTTTCCTGTTAAAATTAGAGGGGAAATTACCTACCATGCTTGTAGCAAAACAGAAAAGAAATATGATACTAATATTAAATATTTGATAGTTATCATTTATTCATCCTATTTCCTAACATATGCTAAAAGAAGATATTAGTTCCTATTGAAAGATCATTGTTCCATAACATTCTGACACTAGCTTACTTTGTGATAAATATCTAAATAGAGGGTAAACATCCTAACAGTAGCATTTCCGTTAGTCGAAACACTGCAGTGATTATATTTATCTGAGTTCTGCACATGTTGAGTGTATTGAAATGGATAATCTATTAACATGTTTCTAGGTCGCCAGTTTGAATGATGGTGCTGCACAAGAACACACTTGATCTTCCCCACCCCTCCCCATGAGATTTAGAAGTTAAACATTTTGATGTTCTGTGGTAAGGAAACAGACACATGACTGATGGCATATGTGAGTAATCAACAGATCTCAACACTAAATCAGCTGCAGTTGCCTTCTTTTTGTAAAGTATAAAGAATATTACAGTAACATTACTTACTTGCAAGGATTTTAGGTCTTATTTTAACAATATATTGAAGTACAAGCCTATCTCTAAGCATATGATGACAAATATAAAATATGTTTTAAATATTAATGTCTTAACATTAGTATTGCTGGAACTGAGGGGTGATGTGGGTTATCCCCCCATATTTTCACAAAATAAACATAATCAAACCATGTCCCCCCAGATTTTTCTCCCTGAAGAATAATAGATTCTTCTGGGGAGGCACTGCAATTACATATTTCACCCACCAGGGGCTTCTGAAGCATCAGAAGAGAGGATAACTGGCTCACTGCCAGAACGGCCAGCATGGGAAGAGAGGGGGAACTTTGAATTTGCCCCCCTCACCCTCACTTTTACAAAGTTTTCAGTGCCCTTGATCAGTAATCTATACAATACAAAATTATGTTTGCCATCTAATAATATTATAGTCATATTTTCTATATGCAAATACAGGAGCTCCCCAATTTCACAGAATCATATAATATCAGGGTTGGAAGGGACCTCAGGAGGTCATCTAGTCCAACCCCCTGCTCAAAGCAGGACCAATCCCCAACTAAGTCATTCCAGCCAGAGCTTTGTCAAGCCTTACCTTAAAAACCTCTAAGGAAGGAGATTCCACCACCTCCCTAGGTATCCATTCCAGTGCTTCATCACCCTCCTAGTGAAAAAGTTTTTCCAAATATCCAACCTAGACCTCCCCTCCCACCCACTGCTGCAACTTGAGACCATTATTCCTTATTCTGTCATCTGCTACCACTGAGAATAGTCTAGATCCATCCTCTTTGGAACTCCGTTTTAGGTACTTTAAATCAGCTATCAAATCCCCCCTCATTCTTCTCTTCTGCAAACTAAAGAATCCCAGTTTCCTGAGCCTCTCCTCATAAATCATGTGCTCCAGCTCCCTCTGCTGGACTCTTTCCAAGTTTTCCACATCCTTCTTGCAGTGTGGGGCCCAAAACTGGACACAGTACTCCAGATGAGGCCTCACCAATGCCGAATAGAGGGAAATGGTCACGTCCCTCAATCTGCTGGCAATTCTCCTACTTATACAGCCCAAAGTTGAACTGTTTTAAAGCTTTTGGAACTGATTCTCCTTCTAATGAATTCACCAAACATTTTTCTGCTTCTGGAGCCCTGATTCAGATCCCATTTACTTCAGTTTTATCCTGGAGTGAGTGACTTATTATTTTAAATTGAATTCCTCCCAATTTAGACTGATGTAAATGAGTTCCAAATCAGGTCCTTCGGATTTTGCAAGATTAGGTTCACATATTTTAAGCGAAAAATATACACTAATAATGTAAAATATTGTCTTTGTAAATCCATAACTTATTATTTAATATTTTTACTAATATTGCCCTTTCCAACTGGACGCTGCCAAACCCTAGAGAAGATCTGAGTCATGAGGCCACCAAACTATCATGGTCCTAGTCCTGTCATGGGAAGAGTCACTTTTTTCCAATACTCAACAAGGATCTTTTCAGTGGAATGAAAAAAATATTCTGAAGAGACATGCTTTATTTCACTGTAGAGTTTCTGTCTAAATCCTTTTCCAACCTCCCTCTTGCCTGGCTTCCTACTACAGATTTAAAGAAACAGCTTCAGCTCAAATCGTGATTTAGCCATCCTCTGGTGTATAGAAACTTTGTACAGATAATTCAGCTGGATTATCAAACCGCTTAATTTCCTTTCTGGAGGTTGAGGTGACTCTTCTCAATAGGATTAGCTTCCTTCACTAGAGGGTGCTGTGATTACCAGTGCTAGTAAGTTTATAAAGCAATCCATCTGGGTTTGGAAGCAGCTGAAGATACCACCTGTTTTTCTATATTAAGTACCTTAATTAGTTTCAAGGATGTAGGATCACTACTGTAGCTCTGTCTAATGACAACAGCTGGAGCAGTCCACTATTTTATTCATTCAGTGTTGTTAGGGCTCCTTCTCCTGGTTTAAGTTCGGGTAGCTTTGGCCTTGCCAAAGTGAAACTGAGACCTTTTACATTTGGTGTCTCATTTACACACCAATACAATAAGCAGTTCCATTGGGGTGAAGATTTATCTCTAAAGTTAGCAATGTTGTCATCTGCTAATACAGAAGGAGCCAGATGGCCTTACTAGAGTGATTACTATGGAGGTTGTCACACAGCAGTACTAATACTGGATGATATTGGTCAATAATTTTATTTTATTTATTCATTGCTTTGCCCCACAGTCCATTCATCTGAATGTGTGTGGGGCTGGACTTAGCATCCTGTATCCCAAAAGTTTGGAATTCAGAATGAGAAAACTCTGACATGTCCATTACTATTTCTTCCAGAGAGCCAAAATGAGAAATAATGTCTCAATAAGACGAAGAAGACTTTATAGCACCTTAGAGACTAACCAGTTTATTTCAGCATAAGCTTTCGTGGGCTATAGCCCACAAAAGCTTATGCTGAAATAAACTGGTTAGTTTCTAAGGTGCTACAAAGTCACCCTCATCTTATTTACGGATACAGACTAACACGGCTGCTAATCTTAAAAATGTCTCAATGTTTGCATTAACCATTCATTGTCTAAATTAAAATAAGAACCCAATATATAAAAAGCTAAATCTCTAATTTATGAATGCAAGCAAATTTGTTGAACATGTCACTCCCTTTGACTAGTCCAGCCAGTTCCAAAACATCCACCATAAGGAGATCTAAACATAAAGCTGGCTGCCTAAAGTTGTTGCTACTGAAAAGTAATAAAACTAACATCAGGGTACCTCTTATATATAGAGAAGACCGTTTGTGTCCTATTGGTCTGGCAGGCAGTCATTTCTTAAATGGCAGTTCCTCTCCACTCGTAAAGCACTAGAACAGTGGTTTTCAACCTGTGGTCTGTGGACCCCTGAGCATTTGCAGACTCTATCTAAGATTTCCAAAGAAGACTGCACCACCCTTCAAAATATTTTAAGTGTCTGCAAATGAAAAAATGTTGAAACCCACTGCAGTAGAACAATGTTTTCCTTTCATAAATGTGGTTTATTTTTGCAAATCAGAGTGACTGAAAACAGATTCTGTTCTGATTTACAAAAATAAATTACATTTTGAAAAAAACAGCATTCTGGTACTTTCATGAGGGAGAGAAATAGCTATCTAAAACCTTGTCACTTAGCAACAAAGTCATACTACGCCTCCGGTGACTTCTCAAGACCAGCTGCTACGGAGTTTACCTTCATGAGAGCTTTCCAACTTTGTCCACTGGCTGATCAGCATTCCAGCAGGGACAATGTTGGGACTTTCAGCCTTGATCAACTTTCAGGGCCATCAGATATGAGACAGTAAACTGGTACCACATACTACAAGGGATCAACTATTCCTGGTCCTTATTGCAATTATTTCATAAGTTAATATACGTTACCATCTGCAAAGAAGAATACACTTTGGCAGAAAAAAGAGCATATCCCATTCCCTACCAGCCAGTTTTCACACTAGACAATATCACCATTAGTCTTTATGATGCTTATAATTCTGCATCTAAATATGTTATTGTACATATCACATTTAATTATTACAAACAGTATATAAAAAGCCATTTTTGCATAAACAGTGGGGACCACTAAAAACTTCATTACCATTCCCGACACAGCATGCAGAATGCACAGGACTCGCACAGGATAATTCAAAGCCTTCTGGGGCACATGTCATTTTATAACCACTCTGTTGTTGTTATTTTATTGCAGGTAAAATGTAGTCCACTATTGCGAATAGCTGTTCATTTTCAGTTTCAAGTGTTTTCAAAGCAACATCCAATTGTATTTAGTTAGTCTGTTTTCAGGAAGGATGGTTCCCAACACACACTCAACTGCTTTGAGTAGTTCCAGTAGCTCGAGATGTGACCAAAAATGTGAGGAACAGAACAAGAGTGGAAAGGAGAGAGAGAAAGGAGGGAAGGAACAGGAAGAAAGTTTGTGTGTGGAAGGTGAGATATGACAAAGGAAAAAGAAAGAAATATAGTGAAGAAATACAGCTGTGCACAAAATAATGCTGTACTGAATAAGTTGGAAAAGGAGGTATTGCTGGGAAATCGACCACAGAAAATAATAGGCACAAGAGCGATGTAAGTACAACCATACCTTTGAAGGCCAAAGATAGGTGAGAGAAGGGGACTTCAGTGAGAGGGGGAAAGCAGAGATTGTATAAGGGAATTAAACATATGAAGCCAAAAAACACCACATAAATGTACACTCAAATTCCCTACTGGTATAAGTGGGCCAAGCAGAGATCACCCGTGCCTGCAAATAGCGGGGAGGGGGAAGGCAGAATGAGGGCAGCTGGCATCAGCAGAATTACTGAGCATGCTAAGTCTATCTGAGAATGCTCAAAACAAGCCAAGCAGCAAATCTGGGTGGGGACACATGAGTCCACATGTCCCCCGCGATTTGTGTCACCTGTGGGGCCAAGTCCAGGGGAGTTATGCCTGATTATGCCAGCAGTGAATTGACCTATGAGCGTCACATAGACCAGTCAAAGTAGTTTGCCACATATTTTAACTTTCAGAGAGCCCAGCTGTCTGTAAGCCTGTCTCCTGGATCCCCAGCTGCCATTGCATGTATACAATCAGCTCCAGACTACACTGCATGCCACACCCCAGAAAGAAAGCAGCTCATTCTAAACCACAGTTGTATCATTCTAACTAACCACACTTTGGTGTCTTACCATAATTATGTAAAAGGTTGGTCTATACATTACTAATGATTTTTGTTAGCAAAGTCATCAAGTCTGTAATAAAGTCATTAAAGAAAGTATTGAACAGCTACCAGATTCTTAAGGTCATATCAGCAACTCATCTAATAATGTAACTCATGTTTTGCTGTTAGTGCTGCCTAGAAATCAATCAATCTTGTTCCTTCTGAGAAAAATCCACCCATTCATTCACTGAAGGATAATTGAGCTACATAGATATCACCAAGGGCATATAGGGAGGACATCAGGGATGCACAGGTGTTATTCAGCACATCATTTGATCCCAGTATCTTTACTGCTATAGAAGATCCTAAATCAAGTGGGCATGGCTACCATTAAATAAGTTAAAATGCATTTTTCTTGAAGATTGATTAAATTGGGTATGAAATCATGGAGAAACAGGTGCCACTAAGTCATTTAACAGTCACTTTTCAGAGTAGAAGAGCAGTTCTGTGCATTTCCTTCCATGGAAATTGTTTTATGAAATGTGTTACTAAAGATACTCTTAGGAAAGTAGACTGTATGACATGGAAACATTTTTCAAAAGGCAGAGAGAAAGCTGTGTCATTTGAGAACATTTAGAGGAACTGATCTTTGGAATTCATTGAGTGAACACAAAGATACAATTCATGCAATGTGTCCTGGAGATGCAATAAGTTAGGAGAGAGTAGTTCAAGCCATTTAAAATTGGCAACAGAGCCTCGGGAATGAATTACAACCTTTCACTGAATTCATTCTATAATCAACTGTGGTCTTCATCAAACAGAAATTTAAATTTGTTTCCAAGTTCAATACTGCCCTGCAATCCTTACCTCATTCACCAAAATGCCCTCATAAAAACTTAATAGAGGAGTGGGGGCTTTGTTTGGATTTTTCTTTTGCATTCCCCCTCAATTTGTTCACTACAAATCCATCCTCAAAACATACATTTAACATTTTAAAAAATATATAGTATCTTCTACAATACAATTGCCAGTAAGCATCTATGAAAATGAAGTAACTGCATCCAGGAAGTCATTTTGAGGTGTTTCATAGTACTTAATGACAGATTTAGTAATACATCGAATAGATTGGAAGTCAACTCCAAATTATTTAATGGAGTTCTACATACTCCATCCCAGCCAGATTACCTCTGTACCTGGATCTGCATCTTCAAAGAATTCCTTTGACATGATTTTGTAACTTTACCAAATGGTTGATTTCTGTTTCTCTCTCTTTTTCTCTGTGAAATGAATGCCTGTGGGGAAATCAAACAGAGAAAGCTAGGCTCAGAAATGCTGCACTGCTAATTTCACACAATGTAATTGTTTTATAAGTGCTACTGAGGTGCTGTAGACATAAATGAGGCAATATATCAAAAATAACTCAAATGTCCCCAAAGTGCACCTATTTTAGCATCAAGTGTATAAAATGACAGAGTCAATAGGTCCTGTGCTGTTCTGCAACCCAGACAGGAACAATGCAATGGGAATTAGGGCACCCTGGCCCATGCCACAACCTTGGATCAAAATTCAAGATTTAGATCTGAACTTTGTGGACCACATGCCTGGCTGAAGTAAAACACAGTTGCAATGACTTCAATGGAGTTATGCCAATTTACACAAACTGGGGATCTGCAACGAAGAGAACAAGAACTCTGGATTCCAGATCTCTGGATTCCAAAACTCTCCCTTCTTCAGAAATACAAAATCCAAATCTGATCCACCTTTTCTCAACGTTCGGTTGTTCTGAATTGTTGTTCATGTTTATCCCATTACAGGGACAGGAGAGTGAATCTCAAATGCCAGTCCCATTGAGAACCTGGGGTTTTGAGTCCTAAACTCATGAAGCGGAGATGGCCTAGCAAATGCAACTTCTCCACACATACTGTATGCATACAGGGCTCCACAGCTTTCAGGGATGAATCCAGAATGAGAGGGGGCAAAAGTGGGAAGCAGTCATCCTTTCCTCAGGATGCTACAGATTTCCAAGGAGAAGTCAGAGTGGGAGTATAGCCTCTGAAAGCAGCATTTACTCACACAGATCTCCTGCCTTGGCTCCAATTATACTGGAGGAGAGAGAGGAAATGGGGATACCCAATGACAGCACAGCTTCTTTAGGAAGTCATGCAAGCAAATGGAAAGTGGAGACATAGATGTAAGGAGGGTAAGGCCCTTTGCAAGAATGGCCTTGGCTCTGTTGTGTGCATGGAGTTCCAGGCAGAGTACAAGTTCGTGATCTTCATCCTGCTACCACAAGCTCAGTATTGCCAAAATCAAATGTTGAGAAAATAATGAGTCAGACCCCAAGGGTCATGAGATTTTAAGCAAGTCTCATGATTGTTGCAGGAACTGATTCATGGTTTTGGAGTGCTTGAGGCTGACAATACTGATATGCTTTGGGGGCGGGAGAAGCACCTAAATCAGGGGGTTCCCAATCCTGATAAGGGTCTCTGGGTATTTCAGCAATACAAAGAATATATATTTATTACATATAAGTATTAAGAATTATGATAAATGGATCAAAGTATGGGTTCCACACACAGACTTGTGAATATGGTAAAAATACAGAGGCTTCACATAATAGGTTATTCCAGTTTTAAGGATGTTTTCTTTACTTCAAATGGGTAAAATGAGCAGAAGTAGTAATGACTCCAGAACCAGAATTAATTTAAGGGCACTCACTGTAGTATTTAGGTATAGACACAATATCTAAAAATTACCTTAAAGACCATTTGAATAACTGATGTAATTTCTAGAGAGAATTAATATGTGCTCAGAGTTCAATACTGGGCCATTTTGTGGTTGCTGTTGCAAGTGTGCACAAAAGCGGGGTGGGGTGTTGGTGGCGGGGAGGAGAATCACAAGGAGACCTCCCAAGGTTTAACTCAGGAAAGCATTTATGCATATTATTAAGTCTATTCTTATTCAGGAAAGCACTTCAATGAGACTTGGGCATGTGCCAAGCACTCTTCCTGATAAGGGGTGTTTTCCTGAATCAGTGCCCTGTACAGGAAGCAGACACTGAGAATGGGTGAGAGGTGGACTAGGATAGTCTGAAGTCCAACACATCTCAAATGGATACAGGTGGACATGGCAGAGGCAAGACCACCATACTTTCTGGACCTTTTGTCATTCAGAGGTTGGAGTTAGTGGAAACACATGCCATTTGAAAAGGTTTAGTAGTTGCAGCTGCTGAAATTGCACTATCAGGATACCTGAAGGCATATGTCCTGCCTCAGAATCCAAAGGCAAAATACATCCAGCATCTGCCACTGGAGTGCTACTCCTCTGCATCACTTCCTAATTATACCTGAGTAAAATTTTCAAAAGCAGCTCAGTGATTTTAGGACCGCAAGTCTCATTTTCAAAAGCGACTGAAGCACTTTGGAGCCTAAGTCTTATTGAAAGTCCATGGGACTTTTTTTACCCTGTGGCTGGAAGGGTTACACACTAAAGCACAGATAGCAAAGACAATGTTCTAAAGCAGCGGTTCTCAGACTATGGGGCAGACCTCCCAATAGAGGTGCGGGTATGTGTCAAGGAAGGCATGAGCTGGGTGCTACTTTTGTTTGTTTGAAGAGCTGTGGCTGTCAGCCCCAGGTGGCTAGGGCCCAGGAAGGGCCATACACACCCATGAGGTGGGGATAAAGGTAACAGCCAGAGCCCTTCCACCTGGGATCTCCTCCTCACCTGGAGGCAGTGGGGGTCTAGCTGTGAGCCCTGGAGTGGCAGCAGAAACTCATAAGTAAGGGTGGAAATGGAGCACTAAGTCTGTTGTGAAAAGTGATATTGACAAATATCACTTTTCATGTTACCAACATTACTTCTTGGCTGCTACTGGCACGGTGCTGCCTTCAGAGTTCAGTGGCAATATCTGTAGGGGAGGGATAGCTCAGTGGTTTGAGCAGTGGCCTGCTAAACCCAGGGTTATGAGCTCAATCTTTGAGGGGGCCATTTGGGGATCTGGGGCAAAAAATCTGTCACGGGACAGTACTTGGCCCTGCTAGCAGAGGCAGGGAACTGGACTCAATGACCTTTCAAGGTCCTTCCAGGCCTATGAGATAGGTATATCTCCACATATATTATTATTATATCATGTACTTGACACACAAACAACTACAGACATAAAGAAAGGGGCCCCATTAAATAAATGTGAGAACCACTGCTTGAAAGAGATATAATAAATGTAAGCCTGGTTAATTCATAAGCACAAAGAGTTGTATATAAAAGACACTTAAAAGAGGAATATAAAAGGAAAAGTGTGTGTGAGAAAGAGCATGTGTTAGCTGAAGTAAAGCAAAGATATTCTGACTAATAACTATTAGCAAATGTATCAGTGCTTACTATATTATTTAAAAAACAGGAAATATTGTCCTTCAAGACTTAGTTTTTATTGTAGCAGAGTTACTAGATTTATGATTATGGTTTCAATATACCTGGCTCAATTAAACATAAATAAATACATACATACATATTATAATGCAGTAGAGAAAAGGTAAGGTGTGCTAGAAAATGGGATTACAAGAGAGAAACTGGAGCCAACAGTAAACATTCTGTGAAAGAAAGGAAGCGAGCTGAACGTTTAATCACAAATTAATGCTTCAAACAGTACAGACCACTTAAATGTTAATACAAATAATGAAGATAACTGAACAGCCTCTACAGCAGGTGATCCTAAAATGGCTAAACAGATTAGAATCATTAAGCAAAGCAACCTGGACAACAGAATAGTGTTGTTGTGCAGAAGGAATGAAATCCCCAGCTGTCTCTGCTTTGAGGAACAGCAAATACACCTTAATAAAGATATGTGATGCTGTGTGCACTATGAGGAAGATGTAGCAAAGCATAGATAGGCCAGAATTTTCAAGATACTGCAGCACCCACAAGATATACCAAAATTGACCAAATTTTCAAAAAAAAGCCAACACACTGGGTGCTTATTTCTTTTGCCCATCTGTCTCCTACTGAGGTGCCTGAACAGGATCTGAACTCTTCTGAAAATCATGCCCTGATTGAGGGTGCTGAACAATTGAAAATCTGTCTCTTAGGGCTCAGTTTTGTTCTCACTGAAATCAATGACAAAGATCCCATTGTATTCATTATGAACAGAACTGGGTCCTTTTTCGACTACATGAAAGGACACTTAGCAAACAGCAGTAAGTTATTTGACTTTCTCTCAAACCACTTATCTGAAGTATCAACACAATTGCAAATAAGATATGATTTCTGCTGCTTATGCAGTACCACACAGCTGGGATTCTGAAGTAAGTAAATGTGGAAGTTACCCAAGTAATTATAGCAGTTTATTTTCTAGTTTAATACATATTTGTTTTCTTTATGGAAAAAAGGCAGGATAGAGAATATATAAAACAGACTACAGAAAGAGTCCCTCACTTACCCCATTCTGTGTTCATGGTAAGACCATTTTCAATTTATGGTCCACAGATCCCCGGGGATCAACAAACCATGTGTAAGGGGTCTGCAAAAGATTGTTTTACCATAGAACAGTGGTTTTCAACCTGTGGTCTGCAGACCCTTGGAGGGTCCACAGACTATGGCTGAGATTTCCAACGGGGTCCACACCTCCATCTGAAAATCTTTAGGAGTCTACAAATGAAAAAAGGATGAAAACCACTGGTGTGGACAAAACACTTCCACAGAGCTCAGACATAGATGTGAATTCCTTACGATGCTGGTAAAGAGTGGTTTGGGTGGAGGTTGTTCAAATGACTAATGTTAAGCTAGTTGCTTTTTTGTCCAGCTATTGGAATTAACATATGAAAAAATATAGGTTCAGGAGGGGTGTACAAATCGACATGGGGGTAAAGACCTGAAAAAAGGTAAATAAAAGGACCAACAATTACATTCTCTTTATATAAATATGTGTTAATATTTTTTTAGTATTTCTTCATGTTACCCATGTCCTTCAAGTTCCTTCTTTAACTGTGAGTATAAATAACCTAGGCATCATTTGTCAAGAGTTTTCTTTTTCATTGTGTATCTGTTCACATAATTCTACTTACACCTAAATACTAAGCGTTCTCTGAAACAAAACTTTCCATTAATTAATTAGCAAGCCCTCTGGGAGGGAACAGTAGATGATTGCCAGCTAAACCAGGGGAATTGATCTCCTTGTCAATCATTTTCTTATTCAGATAGCAGAACAGTCCCCTTCCTTTGCACTGGTGAGAATTATATAGATATGTAGACCAGAAAATAACTGATCAAACTAATAGCCCAATTTAAGTTACACTCAATATGAGCCTGATCCAAGCCCAATTCAGTTAGTGGCTCAATGGATTACAGCAGGACTTTGATGCTGACCACATGTTTCCATTACAGGTGGAAAGTTAAGTACGTTAGTAACAATCTTTACATGTGTGAATAGTTTGAGTGTTTCCAGGATCAAGGTCAGTGATTCTCCTTTTGTTCTGTGTCTGCACACACCTACCATGCTCCTTGGCAATATGAGAAAAAAACAAATAAATATAATGACTTATTTTGCATTATTTTATTGTATTTAAGCTCTATATTTTAATTGTTTTATAAGTAAATATTTATTTTTTATTTTCTGGAGTCTGTCAACTGTGGCCATAACCAGGGGATGGCCCATGAGCCTCCATGGTGAATTTGGGGAACTGGATGCAAGAGCACCTATAGTAGTTTAGAATTGAAAAAGCCTGGTGCAAAGCTATACTATATTAGGGGGTATGAATTTATTCCTCGCATAATGGTCTTGGAGTCTGTTAGATTCTCCTCTAGGCCCTGAACCTGGAATAAACTGTGTGTGGAGGAAGCAGCTCACTGCAGGATTGAGGCTTTAGTCCCTAAACAAATCAGCTGGCTCCAAAAGGGAAAGCTAAACTAAATTCTTGCAAAATCCCAAGAGTTCCAGGGGCATTATACACTCTAGAGTGTATTGTGTATAGAGAGGTGGTAAATTGCATATATCGTTTTGTTCTTTCAGATAATTGACTTTATTAATAATCATTGCACTAGAATACACACAGGGGGGTAATTATCTCCCTATAGTAAAAAGGCAAAAGAGTGGAAATGTATCATAGTATAATTATTCTAACAATTTCTATGTAAGAGAACAAATATAGAATTTTATATTGAACTATTTTTTAATATAAAAAATATTTTGTCTAGTCTTCAGACTTAGCAGTATCCTATCATTATGATCTATTAGAGTTCTTTGAAGGGGTCAACAAACACGGGGACAAGGGGGATCCAGTGGACGTAGTATACTTAGATATCCAGAAAGCCTTTGGCAAGGTCCCTCACCAAAGCCTCTTATGTAAATTAAGTTGCCATGGGATAAGAGGGAAGATCCTTCCATGGATTAAGAACTGTTTAAAAGACAGGGAACAAAGGGTAGGAATAAACGGTAAATTTTCAGAATGGAGAGGGGTAACTAGTGGTGTTCCCCAAGGGTCAGTCCTAGAACCAATCGTATTCAACTTATTCATTAATGATTTGGAGGAAGGGGTAAATAGTGAGGTGGCAAAGTTTGCAGATGATACTAAACTGCTCAAAATAGTTAAGACCCAAGCAGACTGTGAAGAACTTCAAAAAGATCTCATGAAACTAAATGATTGGGCAACAAAATGGGAAATGAAATGTAATGAGGATAAATGTAAAGTAATGCACATTGGAAAAAATAACCCCAAATGTACATACAATATGATGGGGGCTAATTTAGCTACAACTAATCAGGAAAAAGATCTTGGAGTCATCGTGGATATTTCTCTGAAGATGTCTATTCAGTGTGCAGCGGCAGTCAAAAAAGCAAACAGGATGTTAGGAATCATTAAAAAAAGGATAGAGAATAAGACGGAGAGTATCCTATTGCCCTTATACAAATCCATGGTGCGCCCACATCTTGAATACTGTGTACAAATGTGGTCTCCTCATCTCAGAAAGGATATACTGGCATTAGGAAAGATTCAGAGAAGGGCAACTAAAATGATTAGGGGATTGGAACGGGTCCCATATGAGGAGAGATTAAAGAGGCTAGGACTTTTTAGCTTGGAAAAGAGGAGACTAAGGGGGGATATGATAGAGGTATATAAAATTATGAGCAGTGTGGAGAAAGTGAATAAGGAAAAGTAATTTACTTGTTCCCATAATAGAAGAACTAGGGGCCACTCATTGAAATTAGTGGGCAGCAGGTTTAAAACAAATAAAAGGAAGTTCTTCTTCACACAGCGCACAGTCAACCTGTGGAACTCCTTGCCTGAGGAGGCTGTGAAGGCTAGGACTATAACAGGGTTTAAAAGAGAACAGGATACATTTATGGAGGTTAAGTCCATTAATGGCTATTAGCCAGGCTGGGTAAGGAATGGTGTCCCTAGCCTCTGTTTTTCAGAGGGGGGTGATGGATGGCAGGAGAGAGATCACTTGATCTTTACCTGTTAGGTCCACTCACTCTGGGGCACCTGGCATTGGCCACTGTTAGTGGACAGGATACTGGGCTGGATGGACGTTTGGTCTGACCCAGTACAGACTTTCTTATGTTCTTATTTCATTGCTGATTGAACTTTAATCAGTGTGCCTTTCACTAACATACATTCTTAATAAGCTAATGTGTCACAGAGTATTAAAGTAAAAAGATTAAGACTACAATACTCTTGTTCATATGTGCTTGTTAACCCAATAAGGCCAAAAGGTAGCCAAGTAGGATTTAAATTTTTGAATGTCAATCATAATTAATAGATGACAGCTGTTATACTTAATTTGACATTCTGCAACCAGTGCAAAACCACCTGGAATTTGATATTTCTTAAGTGGTTCTTCATAAAGAGTACATGCTATATATACCATGACACAAAGTGTGACTTGGAACAGGAAGGCTTTGTTTCACAGTGAACCAAGAGAGGATATTGTTAAGGAATTATGGAGGAAAGAGGAGGAAGAGTCTCTCAGAGTCAACATGGCAAAATCCTGATTTACAATATAACCTTTCCAGACAGTAATTCACTGACAGTCTAAAATCTTTTTTGACTCACATCTCCATTTTCAACCTTTTCTTAAATCAGTTCTGGAAGATATATCAAGTAACTCTGAGGACTAAGGTCAACTGAGTAGCCCATGTATTCTAATACTAATTCTAAGCAAACCTACTCGCAACACAGCACAATTATTTTATTGATACCATAGCACATATATACAAACATCTTGCTGTTACTGCAACTTGAAAATGAATACCGAATCTACAGGCACACCAAAACTGCCACAGACTTCAGCGGGAATTTTGAGCATTCAAGGAATGCATGATCAAGCCCATAGCTACAACCAGGCTCCAAAACATTCAGCATATGGTTGTATAAAGCAACATAAATGTAACCTCTTTTTTCATAGGCTTATTGCACATTAGTAACTGTGCTCTGCATGTTATTTTATTGTTTTTCATTTTTCTTAATGCCAAGTTATAGTCTTCTGCTTAGTTGCGTTAGACATGCCTATGGTTTGTAATTTATAATATGAATTTGACCTTCTAAACAAAGATATAAATAGTCCTAACTTCAGCAGTCCACCCACTTATTTTCTGAATTTTGTTTTCATGTCAGCCAGTGATCCCAAATGAGTTTATTATTTCACAAGAATCCCAACTGAACTCATTAATTCAACATCTGTCTAAATGTGCATCTAATTTATATGTGTATTTTGGATGGTCTCTGATCACTAGGCTTCTTCATTTTAATTATTCCCTCTTCTCACAACCCACAGTTCCATGCCCTTAGTGGGCTGTTGATCAGGCTGAGGCCAAGGGAAAGATTCCCACCTTCGACATCTGGGGAGCCTTCTCTGATACATTATGGATCTTCACTGCACTACTGTGTATGGCAACAATAGAGGTGGAAACATTTTCAGCCCTGTGTCTGCCTCCACTAAATAGCAGGACCACATAGCGTTCAAAATCTATTAGTGTAATAGCTAAGGGCACCAGTGAGGTTCCTGAGCAACCACGCACAAGTTGTTGAGGAACAGAAATAGGTTTATGAGCCAATGAAGGGCCCTCTGTTGGTACCATGGTTACAGATCAATCTCACTGTTCACAGGTTTGGCTAGAACCACAATACCACTTCATTTATGATTATTTGAGAAATTCCGGTTTGACCTTTCACATAGCCCTACTGATAGCCCCCTTCTCCGACCACTGGAAAATTCTTCTTCCACATCTGCCTCTCTAACACAGATTATTGCAATTTGTGGAATTGCAGTTTGTTTTAAGGAACTCTTAGTTAGTCATTGTGAAAGGAAAATGTCTGTGCTATTTAAAACTATATAGAAACTAGAGAATCCGAGAGAGAGAGAGAAAGAAAGAAAGAAAGAAACTAAAGGGAACCCATGGCTGTAGTGATATTCTGACTGTTTATGACAGGATGACAGTTTTAAAATCTTTATTTACAGTTTCTTTTAACATTTCATCAGTCACCAGTACACACACACCAAGCAGAGAACAGCCTATGTGATAAGAGTGAAAGAAGAGAAATATCTTCCAGTGAAGACTCTCATCTATCATGTTTGATAAGCATTAAAATAATCCAGTGTTTGATTACTTTAATTAACTTCAGACAATCAGATGCAACTGATCATTTTAGTAAGCTACTCTTTCAGATAATTTCTTGATATCATTAACCTTGGTAATATTCTTTAGCAATTTAACTACATGCCTAGTAAAACTTAGCTCCAAAGAACTGTACTTCCTTATTTTGGCTGAATTATATTTAGGACAAGTCAATGCATTCTGTGTGCTCTATACTAGCATAAATAAGAAACTATCTAAAGGACTGTATTTTGTTGCTTAGCAGCTGTATGAGTGTCTACAAAAAATAATATAATACATACTTTAGCAATTTATTGTAGAAAAGTATCATTTGCAATTCTTAGCATACACCACATGTAAAAATGAACAAATAAAAAATGGAAATATAATTCCTTTTAATATAGACTCATAGATATTAAGGTCAGAAGGGACCACTATGATCATCTAGTCCAGGGGTGGGCAAACTTTTTGGCCCAAGGGCCACATTGGGGTTGAAAACTTGTATAGAGAGCCAGGTCAGGGAAGACTGCCTCCGCAAACAGCCTGGCCTGGCCCCCATCCGATGCCCTCTCACTTCCCATCCCCTGACTGCCCCCCTTAGAATCCCATTCAACCTCCCCGCTTGTCCCCTGATTGCCCCCTCTCGAGACCCCCCACCCTAACCACCACCCCTAGAATCCCACCCCCTATGTAAGCCCCTCTGCTCCTTGTCCCCTGACTGTCCCCTTCAGAGACCCCACACACTAACTGTCCCCCCCAGGACCACACCCCCTTCTCAACTCCCCCTGCTCCCTGTCCCCTGACTGCCACACCCTATCCACACCCCGCCCCATTACAGACTCCCTGGGACTCCCATGCCCTAGCCAACCTTCCCCTCTGATCCCATTAGGCATATTTACTGCTAATAGTCAAAGATCAATTAATTGCCAAAATTAGGCTATCCCATCATACCATCCCCTTCATAAACTCATCAAGCTTAGTCTTGAAGCCATATAGGTCTTTTGCCCCCACTGCTCCCTTTTGAAGGCTGTTCCAGAACTGCACTCCTCTGATGATTAGAAACCTTTGTCTAATTTCAAGTCTAAACTTCCTGTTAGCCAGTTTACATCCATTTGTTCTTGTGTCCACATTGGTACTGAGCTTAAATAATTCCTCTTCCTCCCTGGTATTTATCCCTCTGATATGTTTATAGAGGGTAAGCCTTCTAATTTGTATCAGTGAGACTACCAACTGTTTGAAGAGTTAATCTCTGTAAATGTAGCAGAACTGGGTCCCATATTACCCAATAGTATATATGAATAAGAAAGCCAGATTCTGCCCTTAAGTAACTCCCATTCAAATACACTGTAATTGGGGTAGAACTGAGTGCTTAACATCCACATAGGATCTAGATCACAAGAATCTAGCCCTGTAGTCTTCACGCAGGCAACATTCCCACTGATTTCAGCACAACAGCAGCTTTGTCCACCAGGAGGACCAAGTTAATAGAATTTAAACATTAGCCACAGCCTGGCAAATACCCTTTTCCCTGGTAAACTGCAATTGTTCCTTTGCCTTAGCATCCACTCCTATGAAATAAGTTTCTTTCTTGTTCATGAGTAATGCCTCATTAAATTGGGTTTCACCTATGAACTGATTCTCCAAACACTTCACTAGTAACAGACTGAGTTCTTATGCTAGAAACAAGATTAAATAGCCTCTACAAATCCCTCCTGTCAGAAGGATTATAAATTTGATTCTGTTTCCACATCACTAATCATTTTCAACAGTAAATATAATACAAGGTCACATTACACATTATAAACAGAGTATGCACCGAAAGAGAAGCAGGGACAAGTAAAGTTGCATGGTGCCTTTTCAAACGGTACTTTCTGTTAAAAAGGGGAGCTTCTTTCTACTGATCTACATTGTGTGGCATCATGTGCTAATGTGTATTATATATAAATCATGAAAAATTAAATAAATGTTTATTGAAATTATGTAATTAAATAATTTAAAAGATGCTCTTTATAGTATATAAACATTCACAAATTACTTCAGCATGAATTAATAATGAAAAAGTACATTATTTAAATTTCAGAGGCAAAGGGGAAACCAAATGAGATCATAAAGATTTCTTGCAGGTAAATTTCATACCAAAAGTGTGTTTTCCAATAAGGTAATTTTACTGCCCAATAATTTATAGCTATAAAATTGTGTTTTTTCCAGTCTAGGTGATTTACTCTCTGGACTCAATGGATGCAATGAATGGTAGGATGACTGAAATAAATAGACAAAGAGAACAGTATAATAAATCCCTTTGGAACAGTATAATATCATAAAAACCAATACAGTCTCTTCATATATATCAGAAACACCTCTTGATCTAATTTTCTGGGTGCTGCCCTAAAGGAATGTAAGAGTAAGAATAAGGTCGTTATTAAATTTGGTTCTATATTTTAAAATGTTTTGTCATATAACTTTTGAAAAATTAATGACAATCTAAATGTATGTTAAAAATAAGAATGGTTCTTTATTATAAGGGAAAAAAACAGTCAATAAAAAATAATCTTTAAGTAGTTGCTGTAAAACTGAAGCTCCATAAGCCCCTTCATGATGAAAATTGAAGACCGGAGCATATACTCACCTTCCTAAATCCTGAACTATAACACCCCTCCTGTTGTAATTCACTCAGTTTATCATGGCTGGGATGCACTTTCATGTCTGTGGTTATTTCTTTTAGATTCTTGGTATTAATACTATGAATTTATAAACAGACATGAAGATGAAAAGTTGAAAAGTTAAGCAGGGTTGCTGTTACAGCTGTGATGAGTGGAGCAGGTCAGTAGCGCTCACCATGGATTCAAGGGACGTTGCATGGAAGAGTAGTAATGAGCTGCCAGTAAGTGTGCATAGCATGGTACATTGCTAGTCCAATAAGTGGAAAAAAGAGAGGAGGCAGATGAGAGGAGGTAGAATGATAAGCTGGCAAGAACACTGTGCCCAGCATATGTCATGAGTCACTGAAAGACACCAATGAGGAATACTGGGACAGATCTTCAGCTTGTGTAAATCAATTTATCAATTTAAGTTAACAGAATTGCATCATCTTACACCAGTTTAGGATGTGGGCCACTGTTTTAAGAATACTTCAGCAAATTTCTGAGTCAGTAGCTTCCCCTATTATCAGTTTCTTCTTAATACCCTTCAATCTTCTATCTGAAGTGATTATATAGCTCCCATTACCACAGCATCCAAGTGCTTCACCATCAATAATGCAGTAGCCTCAAAACACCCCATGCAGTATGGGAGAACTAATTTTCCCCATTTTTCAGATGGAGAACTTAGGCAAAGAGAGAAACTAAGGGCACAATTTTGAAAAGTACGTAAGTGATGTGGGCACTGAAATGTGATGTAGCCATTTCATAGTCTATGTCCCACTCACTTGCAGTGAATCTTAGCCTCCTCAGCCCCTTTTGAAAATTTTCTCCTTAGTATCTTCCCCAAGGTCACACCAGAAGTCTCTCGCCAGAGTAGGAAATTAAACTCTGGTTTCCTAAGCACCAGACTAGCACCCTAACCAGCACTCAATTATTCCTTCTCTAAACAGCCACCTCAGTCCAGCATTAGGAGTAACTAACAAACCTAAAAATGGTCACCACAAATATGCTTTGCACTGACTGTGTGAAGCTATATGTGGACAGCCTCCTGAACTCATAGGGTGCCCATTTGAACATGTCTACACAAGCCTTCAAGCCCAGGTAAACAGTCTTATGCTAGTGGGGCTCAAACTGGTGCACTAAACATAGCAATGTGGCCATTTCAGCTCAGGCTGTGATGCCCAGAGAATTGGATGGGCTTCAGTGCCAGAATCAGAATGTCCACATTTAGCGCACTAGCTTAAACCATGCTAGCACAAGTCTGTCTACCCAGGCTGGGAGATTTGTTCCCAGCTACAGTGAAGACATCCTCTACAACTTCACAGACATTCCAGATAGGAGCAAAGTTCCACCAACGTGACAAGACTGCAACCTAAATTCAGTAGGTCTCAAAAAATAAGGCTCAAACGTAGCAAAAGGCAGCAGAAGTGGAATGGGGGAGAGAGGAGGCACAAAAGCTAACCTAAGATAACAGGGTCACTCAGGTCAATGAGCCTGGTACACATCTTGATAGCTGTCAGTTTGGGGGGATTTTTAGATTACTCTCCTCACTCTCCATTTGTAGAGGCTTTGCAGCAGAAGCGCATTTTACAGAGGGTGCTGAATGAGACAAAGAGGGTGGCTCTAGGAGGGTATTCCAAACAGAAAGGGCAGCATGGAAGACATAGACACAGCTGTGGGAGGAGAACAGAAAGAAGGTATTAAAGTCATTAGCAGAGCAAAGGAAGGGAGGGCATTGTACTCTGTTTGCACAGGTTTCTCCAAGGCTGGCTCCAAGCACCAGCCTGGGAAGCACTTGCTTGGGGCGGCACTGCATAAGAGGTAGCACTCAGGCCAATATTAGTGCGGCACTTTCTGCTCTGTCTGCCCCTTTTTTTTTTTGGCTCAACTGGTGCCCCCTCCCACAAAACTGTATGTACAATTAAGGAATATATTTAATGGCCATTTTGAAGGAGACGTTGCTGTAAAAATGTGTCACCTAAATGAAACAGTTTGAGACACAAATTTGTATTTTTTAAACGTGCTGCCTGCAGAACAGAGCACGCACTACAAGAATGACTTGGCCCCAAGGAGTTGCTGACCCAGAACTGACCTTTGTAAACCTCACTCAGATCTCCAGATTTTGTTTTGTTTTCCTTTGTGGAAGCAACCTCATGCACATATAGGACCAGATCCTTCTAATTCCATTAGCACAAGTCCTGCAGCATAAAGAGGTGGCTTAATCAGTGCTGATGCATTCTTGGGTGGCGAGAAGCAGGTGTTATCAATCCCACACTACCATGGCCAATAGAGCATCTCTGTAATCTGATGATCTTCAGATAGGATATAGGCCCATTGGGAGCCATTACCAGACAGAGCAGAGCAACTGGTCCCTGGGTGGCCAAGAATCTGGAGGTCAGAAAGCAAGTCTTTGTGCCCCCTGCATGTGCCTTTAGATCATGCAATGAACAGAGCTTTGCCAGACCCAAAGAACTAGCCAATGGTAAAGTCAATTACAATATTAACCAGGATTAACCTTTGCAGCTCTGTGTGAAATTTACTGAACGTTACTATTACAAATGCGTGAACCCATCCACCCCCTCATTGAAGCACTAAACTCGTAAAGCTCAGAGAGTATTTTTAAGCATGTAAATCATAGAACTGATGACAACTGATATGGGAATCAATGAGTAGATTGCAATCCTGCTATCCTTACTCAGTTAAATCTCACAGAGGGAGCTTTGATTCAATAAAAACTGTAGGATTGTTCCTGGAATAATCAAACAACACTGGACAGTGGTGAAACACTCTAACAAATCACTCTCAATTGCATTAGTTTGGATTATATTATAAACGTTTTTGCACATCTATTATTAAATTTTTTGCTGTAAATTAGTTATTATCCAGCTGTTCATGTGGGCTAAACTGTGCTTTTTCATTACTTACTCTCAGTCAAATATTTGTTTTAGAAATCTGGGTTTATTATTAGTAGATGGAGATATATTTCATACACTAAGTACATTCCATTAATGCAATACACAGGTAAATTTACAATATGTGAGAAATTCCAAGAATATGTGTAATGAGACATAGCACCAGCAAGTACAGTATAGACATACAGTATATCAAGACAGATGTTCAGAGAGAAAGAGAGTAAATTTAAATTATCTGTACTGCATGACAGCAGAAAGGGAAAAAAAATCAGAATATATTCAATAGTGTTTATAAAAATGAAGAAAAAATGGGATCAAATTTGCATCTAATTAAGCTAAAAGACGACAATCCTTGTGAATCTTTTCAGTTCTTAAAATTAAACAATTAATAAATCTTCCCTGATTGATTACATATTTTACTTTACATTCCTTAAAAAATAGCAGGATGCCTATTTCCTTGCATATCAGCTGGTGGCTGGGAGACCATGCACATAAAATCATCCTTCCACTCCTAAAAAAGGTTGCTAAAGCCCATATGCTTTCTGTGTAAATGACAAAGCTAAAAGTAAGGTCTCCACGGTCAAGCACAATATAGGTACCTCTCCAGAATCTGGCTGTGTATCCAAGAACAATGTGGTAGAAGACACTGCATTCCCTCAATTTAAAGGTGCAGTGCACAGAAAACACATTGTAACAGATATGGGTTACATATTGCAGAGTAATTCCCAGACTTGGAGAGAGGGAACAGGAGTTAGTATTTGTCCTTGAGAAGAGACTAAATCAGCAGGAGGGATTACGATTGGAAAGTGAGTAAATTCCAGATAGGAGAAGAAGGCACAAGGAAACTAAACAAAAGGCAGTGAGGAAGGAGATTAAAGCTAGAAAAGAATAGAAGTAATACAGGCCAGAGGAAGGAATGTGTAGATGCCAAAGGTAAGAATAAACATGTCAAGATTGCCTCCCCTCTCTGAACTCTACAGTACAGATGTGGGGACCTCCATGAAAAAAGAAATAAAGCCCCAAGATTATTTTACCAGCTTGGGTTAAAATATTTTTCCCCAGAACACAAACTTCTCCTGTGTCTGGACCTGATATGCTGCCACCATCAAGCAAGAATGTCTCAAAAACTATTGGACATGGGCCACTTGAAGCCCCTCTTTCTCTTTCCACAAAACCCCCAAACTTATTCCCTCCCTGGGAAGCTTGAGAGAAAAGCCTCACCTGATCCTGCAAGACATGCCCAATCCAAAACCAGGATCTTACACCATGGAAAACAAGCAGTCAGATTCTTAAAACAAAGATTTTTATTAAAGAAAAAAAAAGAAAGGAATAAATCCCTTATAACCATCAATAGAACAGCATCTACCATAATCAACAAAAGAAGTAAGAAACCAAACCTCTCCCCCGAGGCAACTTTCTTCCACTGTTGATATCTCTGCTGAATCTTACAATATCAAGAAGCACCCAGCCAACACTCACAACTGAGAACCCTCCAAGTGATAAAAAAAAAAAAAACAGATTAAACTTATTATTTGACTACCTTACTTGTTAGAAAGCTTATAGTTACAGTGAAAGAAGTAGGTGTGGGTTCATCCCATAGCCAAGTTGAACAAAGAGAGACCCAGAGAGAAACTGAAACTCAAAATCCTTTGTCTCCTGAGGAATTTCTTGTTGGTCAATTGTCCACCTCTCAGGTTACCTTCAGCTTAACCCCTTACAGGTAAACAGTAATTCTAGGCTACTTTATACTTATGACAAAGCAAGACAGTGCAAAGAAGTTGAGCGGGGTGGGGAATTAAGTATCTTCTAGATCTGAGGTTCTCAACAGGGGTATGTGTAGTCATGTCAGTGTGGGTTAGCCACCCCAAATGCAACCTTGGCCAGAATTCCAAGTATTTACTCAAGTAAATAGTCTGATCCATTGCCCATGCCGCCACAGCTACACTTCTATTTCAAGCATGCTAGAGAACGCACATCCTCCCAAGCTGAAAATTATATCTCCAGCTCGAAGTGTAGATGTACCCACAGCCCAGATAACCGAATGTATGCATTCTAGCTCCTCCCAAATTATTGGTGTTCTGACTACAACACAGAGATGTAAAGAAAGAAAAAAGTCAAAGATAACAGAATGCTTTGGTAAATCATCCAAGTTTGAACATTTTGGACCGAATGTTTAAAAGTTATTCTCCAAAAGAAGAAACAAATTTTGCTGGATTCCTCAGAGCATGACAAATCCATTGTCTCTCTATGACAATACTCTGTATTATCCTTTGTTTTGCATAAATTATAAACTAACACAAAAAAGCACTAGCTAATGTAGATACTCCATTGCCAGAGTAATAGAAACAAAGTTTAAAAAAGTAATTTTCTTTTTTTCTCAACAACTATCAAAGTTTTGTTATTGTAAAATTTACATTAACTGTTTTGTTAGCAGAATTAATTTTAGCACCAGTGTAATTGCTTTAGAAATAGCCTTGATAATAGCTTTTTATTTTTTTTTTAACAGTGCAAGAGCTGGTTAGAGAGATAAATACTGAAAGAAGAAAAGAAAATCACTGTAAACATGAATATTTTTTTCTTTATTATGAGAGGTAGACTGGGGAAGCCAGATGTACTGAATGTAGTAGAAAGAGAACCTGAGACATAAGTCCTGATATCAGAGGCCTGGTATGAGGCCTGTTTACAGAATTTAGCAGGAACAGGGCTGATATTGCAGAAATATACACTTCAAAGAAGTGCTAGTCACAGAGTGCTTATGCAAACACATTTCAATATTAAGTAGTACCAGAACATGCCATTATTAAGGATAGCACAAAAACATTTCCCAAGGATAACAGGAACACCCTGAGCCCTTCTAAAAGATAAAGTCAGAATGATAGCACCTAATAGAAATGTTTTAATCAAACCAACATGTACAAAATAATGGGTAATCACTAGCAACGTCAGGGGGAAGTAGCTATGTTAAAGGGGCAGTAGTAACTTGTTCGTATTGGTGTATAAAGAGGTATCTCAGAGGGAGTATGTTTGGCCAGCCTAGGAAGCAATGAAAAGTCCCACCACTGACTGAGCTGCATCCATGGTCACGAGCATACACGTCTTAGTATCCTCACAGAGTCTGCCAGGTGCTATTACCATACTTTGTCAACAATAAACCTGGCTGGATGCCTTTGCTGAAAACCAAGTCTGAAAAGAGTAATTCCATTGATACCCAGTCTAAGACCCCTTTACGCTGCCAGAATAGGATAAAGTGATCCTACTGAATATGAGAATCAGGCTCCAAATTATTTTCTGACGGCTCATACTGCTGATGCCAAGGACTGTTAACTTAGTAATATAGTGATATAGCTAATGAGTCACTTAAGGATGACTTGTAAGTTTAAATACAAATGAAATTGTTATAATGGGGCTATTAATAAATTCCCAAGACCAAACAATTGACTAGAGCCAGGAAGACAGTAAAGGAGAAAAAAGGGTTTCTCCAACTATTGATTTATTGAGTAAGGTTCTTTGGCTTGTGTCATGGAGAAGGTCAGGCTAGAAGACCATTAATGGTTCCTTCTGGCCTTAAAAATCTATTTGACTATGGGGAATGAGGAGTCTAAGAGCCCAGATAACAATGACTCACCATCCTCCATGGGTTGGTACCTTGTCTGGTTATGAGAGAGACCTAAAATGAAAGCTAGAAATATAACTAGATTGTGCCAAGCCTTGGAATGGTTTGGGGTATTACGCTTTGGCCTCTATAATTAAAGTTTGTCTTTCTATCTTTGCCATTACCATTCTCAAACTGTGCAGCTGGGAAGTGAATAAAGAGGAAGTAATATGAAGTGATTACTTCCTGGTACTTATAGTATATTAAGAAAAAGGCAATGTTGAGGATGGAAGAAGGCACCCTACTAGGAATATTTTTAAAAAGGAAACAAATTTTTAGAAGCAAATATAATCAAAATATTAATGAACCATGCATTAATGCAGGACTGGGGTTACCATGAGGTGAGCTGAGGTGGCTGTCTCAGGTGCCAGATTGTGGAGGGAGAGGGAGGGGCACCACTAGGACCCAGAGTGTAGCAAATTGTGTGTGCTGCTGGTGCATATGTATTCTCTCTGCTCTAGATGCACAGAAATGGTGGAGTGCTGTGCTGGAGGAAGGAGGACTCAAGAGACATAACTGTTGAGAGGTCATGTGCCTTTAGAGGGCAATATTGTAAATTTGCTGGGTTAGATTTTTCTGCTGCTCTTTTCCTCCAGACAGGTAGGATGACGGGCCAGCTGAGGGAGTATCCATATGAGGACATCTGGGAGGAGCAGGGCCATGGAGGAAGGTTGTGTGAGGAAGGAAGGTGGCATCTGAGGGCACTTTGGGAAATTTCCTTAAAATTGTGGAGCTGATGGCTGAGTTTGATGCTGTATTCCAGGAGCATCTAAGAAGAGTCACCACCCAAGGAATGTACACACACCACTACCTTGGAAAAACAATTCAAAATGAGTTCAAACAGATACTGGCAACAAAAGTCAAACAGAAGATTGTGGCAGATCTGAAGTCTGCAAGATATTACTTTGTTATTCCTGACTTCACACCTGACAAATGAGTTTAATGGTGCATTGTGTAACAACAACAGAACCTAGTGAAAATGTCCCTGCAATGGTGACTGTCAGAGAATATTTTCTAGAATTTATTGATACTGATGGTACTACAGGAACTGGTATGACAAATGTGCTTCTTAAAAAGCTGGAAGATATGGGAATTGTGATAGCTGACATGAGAGGTCAGGGCTACAATAATCATGCCAACATGAGAAGAGGGAACAGAGGAGTTCAGACACAGATCCAAGAGGTGAACTGTCAAGTTTTTTTGTCCCATGTAATTCTCATTCATTGAACTTGGTGGTTAGTGATGCAGCATCAGCTTCTAGTGATGCTGCTGAATTTTTTAATGTAATTCAAAGCATCTATGTATTTTTCTCCGCATCAACTCATGGATGGCAAATTTTGAAGCAACATCTGGAAACATCCTCTCTGACACTGAAACCATTGAGTGCCACATGATGGGAAAGTCGAGTGGAGGCAATAAAGCCTATCAAACACCAAACTGGGAAGATAAATCATGCCATAATTGCCATTATAGAGGATAATGTTATGATGGGAACTGTTTGTGGGAGAACAGTAGTAGAGGGAAATGGAACCACCGGAAACATAAGGGTGCAACACTTCCTGTAGCAGTTGCCAGTAGAGAACGCAGCTTCTCCAACCTGAAGTTAATAAAAACAGATCTATGCTCCACAATGACACAGGAGAGGCTAGTTGGCCTTGCAACCATCTCAGCAGAGAATTAGCTGGCCCAGATTGGACTTTCAGGAAGCAGAAACAGTTCAAATCTTTGCAACCAAGATGGCATGGAGAGCACCACTTTGATTATTTAAAGAGATATAAATGTCAGTGTTTACTATGCAAACAAGAAAAGTTACATTTGCTGTTCAGGTGTTTGTAAGTTAAGTGTCACTTAAAAATTTTGATCAAGGCATTTTAAGTTGTTAATTCTCCTTTATTGGGGTAGGTAGCAGAGCAGTACCATGAGAGGAGAAGAACAGGAAGAAGGCAGAATTGAGACCTTTTAAAGTTTGGCCCAAGCATTTGAGCTTCCCACCTCAGGTGCCAAAATGTTGTGGGCCGGGCCTCCATTTGTGATGACCTTGTGGATGTTAGTAGCAATATAACTGAGGGAATCAGGGTGGAGCAAAGTTAGCTATACCCAAGATATCAACTCACCCTAAAGGTAGAAACCATGTATGATGGTGGAATGAAGAGTGTAAAAAAGCAATTAAGGAAAAGAATAAAGCATATAAGAAAGCAAAAAAATACAGTGAATACTGAAGACTTAGTGAAATATAAAAGAAACAAGGCAATTGCACAAAGAAGAAAGTGGGAGAAAGTTCTGTGAAAAAAATAAAGAAAGATACTAAAACATCAAAGGTATATACACAGATTAAGACAATGAATGGAATATGGAGTAAGAGCAGTTCTATTTGGGCCTCATTATAGAAAGCCAATGGATAAAAAGCTCTAATGAAGAAAAAGCAGAAGCCCTAACAGAAATATTCCCCAATGTTGGGAATGGTGAAAATCAGAGTACAGAAATCCACATGAGGGGGGGGGGGGAAAGCATAATTAAGGAGAATCATGAGCACTACAAAAAGTGGGAGGAAGATAAGGGTGCAATATTAAATAAAAAGTCTTCTGTATGAGGGAACTTTTAAAAAAATCTATAGCTTAAGGAAAAAAGTCTGCACCAGGCAAAAATAGCATATGTAATGAAATGCTAAAACTCCTGCAGGAAGGAAATCTGAAAATACTGTTAGAATTGTACAAGAGCATATAGGGAAAAGATGAGCAACCAATGGAGTGGAATCATGTGGTTGTAGTCCCAGTGTGGAAGGCAAGTATGCACTGTACAAGACCTGATGCATCCTAGCCAATTGCCCTCACATCACATACAGGTAACGTCAAGGGAAGAATGGTGGCAAAGATTAACAACAAATCTAGACAGCAATGGACTTATAGACAATGTGCATAGTGGGCTCAGAGGGGAAGCAATATGCTGATCATTTAGTCAGAGTAGAGACAGAAGCATACAAATGTATTAACAATAAATGTTATATGATACTGCTTTCCTAGATACTGAAAAAGTGTATGATATGGAGAGACGGCTTAGTGCACACAATAGCATCCATGGACATAACAGGAAGAATAGATAGGGAGATAAAGGATTTGTTAAGTAAAAGAACTATGCAGGTCAGAGTAGGTAAAGCCTACTCTAGCATACATACCATCACAAATGGCACTCCAAAGGTGAGTGTTATCAGCCCTACCTTACTCAGCATGATAAATAATCTCCAGGAAAGGATGAGTGCAGGAATGGACATTTCCTTGTTTGCAGATGACTCTGTCAGATGGGCTAAAAAAAGAAATCAGGAAATACCTGAGGAATTAATTTACTTAAGTCCTTAGGAAGAGTGCGGGCTTTAATGCGGGCCTGAAATTTTCAATTCTCAAAATTAAAAGGAAATTTTTTTAAAAAAATATATAAACTGTCTCTATATAAGCAGCAAATAATTATGGTTAAAAGCTACAAATTCCTGAGTGTGACATTTGATAGCAGACTCACATGGAAGCATCGCATTGAAAATATTGTCAATAAATGTAAGGTTTTTATTTTCAAGTATTTCTGGAACCACCTGCAGTGCAGATAAGAAAGCAATGGTAATGCTTCATGGAGCATTAGTAAGACCAGTGACTGGGTACAGATGCCAGGCATTCAGTTCAGCATCAAAAACTAACCTAAGGAACCTTCACTCAATCCAAACCCAAGCATTACACATACCATGTGGTGCCTTTATAATTACCCTCTTGTGTGTAATGCAGACAGCTGTTTGTGAAATGCTTGTAGCCTTAAGAATGAAGTTATTGGACTTAACCTTTTGGGCAAAAGTCATAGGACACAGGCAAGATGGAAACACTAAACAAATATATGAAGAATGCTGGGAATTCAGTGAACCACATGAGCTGAAAAAAATACCTTATGTTAAGAAGGTTGAACTGTGGAGAAAGGGACTAAGAGAAATCAAAGACTTAAAATATATTAGCAGATATCACCATTGGAAAATTAATTATAGGTGGAACATCACCCTGCCCACTCACCAATATAAATGTGGAACTGTATGCTGAATTAAAAAAGGAAAAGGAGAGCTAAATATATTAAATATAGACAATTGATATATATCATAATAAATGGGACAAACACTGCCAAATATTTATGAATGGGTCTAAAGATGAGAAAACCAGGAGAGTGGGGACAGACAGCATTCTGCATCCCAACACTTAGGAGAATGGATTTCTTTATTCCATCAAATTTTTTAGCCATTATGTGATGGTAGATAATGCAGGGATAATGTTGGCCTTATACTAGATACTGGATGTGAGACTTACTTCCATTGTCATTTTGTCAGATTCATTATCAAGACTACTGGCAATCAAAAATGGGAATTCAGATAGTAGAAATTATATAAAAAATTAAATATTGTTGCTAACAACACAATTGGCACAGATGAGAGTAAATACAGAAATAGCAAGGATCACAGCACATGTTGGAATAGCAGGAAACAAGGTGGCAGGCAAAGTAGCAAAAAAATACTGTGAAAATGAAATAACTGACATAAAGATCCCTCTAAGTAAACAAGAGTTTTAAAACCCTAATTAAATATGAACTAAGAGGAGTGGCAGGAAGTATGGACAAAAGAAACAAGGGGCACAAGATTTCATGAAGGATCTGCTAGTATCGAAAATACTTATGTACTGCAATAACCTAAAAGAGTAAGGTAGCTCTACTCCAAATAATTCCCATGCATTATGGCTTAAACAGTACTTATTGTCCTTACTTGTTTTATTGAAATTATATAATAGTACACAGGAAAAAAACATAATCAATTGGTGATTATATCCATAGGAAAACCTGGCAAATTACACACAAGACCAGATGCATACTGAGCTATTGCATTCATGTTCTGTGTGGGCAACATTATGGAAAGAAAGACAAGACAAGATTAGTAATACACTTGAGCAAAACAATACATTCTAAACTAAGAACAAAGTGGTTCAGAAAAGGAAGATGCACAGTTGATCATACTGTAAACAGAAATGAAAATATAAAAAAGCATGAAGAGCAGAGTTTATTATAACTGTCTTTTTGGATACTGACAAAAAGTGCTATGCTATGGTGGGAATGCTTGCTGGATAAAGTAGCCACAATTGGAATAAGATGAAGAACATCCTGGTGAACAAGAGGCATAAGTAACAGACCCTTGTAAGTCAGGGTGGGGATGACTTTGTCAAATATTTATAGCCTTATTGATGGCATTCCACTGGGGCGTGTTATCAGCCCTGCCCTATTTAACATAAAGATTAATGATCTCAGAAAGTGTATGGGCAGGAATAAGTATTCTCCTGCTTGCAGATGACTGTGCTAAATGGGCCAGACAAAAAGGACTTGAGATAACTGTGGAAAGAAGCAACAAGGTGCTCAGGGAGATTTCAGAATGGAGAGAGACTTGAGGATTTAAGTTTTCAGATACTAAAACAAAGGGAGTAATCTTCACCAAAGATAGAACATTCTTAGGAGTTATGAATGATAAACTAACTTGGAAGGGTTACATAAATAATATCAAGACTAAATGTAAAGATAGGATTAATCTGCTTTAAAGTATTGCGGGAAACAATTGGAGTACAAATAAGAACACACTGCTGATGCTGTATAGGGTATTAATAAACCCAGGTACAGATTATGGATGCCAAATCTTCAATTCAGCTTCTAAATCAACTTAAAAATGAGAACTGATCCAAGCCCCAAATCTGTGAATCAGATGTGGTGTGAGTATTACACCACTATTGTGTGTGATGAAGGTAGCTACAAGAGAAATGTCTATAAATTTAAGGATGAAATTGTTATATTTAACCTTTTGGACTCAGGTTCATGGAAATAGTGAAGATAAGAGTACTAAACAAATATTGAGGACTGTTTGGAATTAAGTAGACAAGATATAACCAGGCACTACAAATTCCCATATGTTAACAGGGTCAAAACTGGGTAAAAGGCTTGAGTAAAATCCAAGGGCTGGAAAAGATTAAAATCTTTAGTCATGGGAAATCAAACTATAGCTGGATGGCTGTCTCCAAAGTTGTGGATTTGGAATTATAGTATAAAATAAAAGGAAGAGCAGGACTGTCAAATAAGATGAATAAAATTTCTAAGTTTATAAATGGAAAATAGGGCCAGCATTGCCAAATCTATAGTGATGGATCAAAAGATGACAACATTAGTAGTGTCGGAATGGGCCTTTTGTATCCCTGAATTTAGAATTAAGAGATCTATGAGATTATCCAATGTGATGGCCATTATGATGGCTGAATTGGCAGGCATACTGTTGAAGCTGACCTGAATAAGGGATGTATGCCCAACTACAGCTGTTATCCTGTCTGATTCTTTATTGGGTTTAATGGCAATCAGAAAGGAAGCCTTGGAAAGCAGAAATGTCTTAATTAAATGCTGTCCTTAATTATGGAGCTAGTACAATTAGGTAAACATTTAGTAATATCATGGGTTTTGGTGCATGTTGGGGTACCTGGAAATGAAATGACAGAGAATTATTGTTTTTTCAGTGTGGAATGGCAAAGAATTATTGTTTTTTCAGTGTGTCCAGATAGCAAAGGTATGCAACATTACCTCAATGTGAGGATTCATACTGGGTCATCATCATAAAGTACCTCTTATGCATGGCTGCAAACAGCGCCAACAGTATGACCACCAATTCAGCCATGCACCATTCTAAGCATGTCTGTCTTAGGCTATGTCTACGGTGCAGCCTATGTGAGCAAAACTTATGTTCCTTAGGGTGTAGATATTCCACCCTTTTGAGCAACGTAAGTTACACCGACGTAAGGGTTTATGTGTACAGGACTATGTCAATGGGAGAGCCTCTCCTGCTGGCATAGCTCATGTCATTCACAGAGATGCTTTTTTTATGCCTACAGAACAGCTCTCTCCCATCAGCACAGAGCTTCTTCACTGGATGCACATTGGTACAGCTAAACTGCTGTAGCGCTATATGTATAGACATACCTTTAGTGTACCTACTATGCCTTCTTCAAAATGTCATGTCTTTTGCTTTGCAGAATTCATTTTTTCATCCTTGATCTTGCATGAGCTTTATCCTACCACTTCAGAACTCATGAATTTGCACTGATGTATAATAAAAATGGTCTAGCCACCCATTTAATACTGCTTTTGCTAATTTCTGCATTAAAAAAATCAGATATTTTGGAGTTTGTTGCACAATATCTTACAGCAGTGGTGTCCAATAGAAATACGATGCTAGCCACACTTGTGGTTTTGAATTTTTCTTATTCTCCATATTATAAAAAAAAGATTAAAAGCATACTACACATATGCCATAGGGCCTGTCCTTATTACATGCAACACACACATATCCGCTGTTGTCTCTCTCGCAGTATATCCTAGCCACATTAAGAAGCTGTATATCAAAGCATGCAACCTGTCTTCCAGAACTGCTGTCTTCAATACACCAGTGCATTGCTCATGCATTAGCCACAAATTAATAGCCTATTCACCACATTTGGCTAGTGGTGAATGTATTGGATACTGCTGTCTTAGAGTTTGTGATATGTTCTAGGTATGTCTTTTGAAAATATAGTTTAGCTCTTCCTTTAGATGTTGATCTTTATATGCATCATGCCCTGTTGGGTGACTGCATGACAGAAGATTTGCAACTGACATCTTTTCTCCATCCTATATCTCAATTGCAGTTTATATTTTTCTAGTTCAAGATGATCCTTTTAGATGTTTGTTGAGCAAATAGCTTGTTTAGAATGTGTTGTAGTGGTTTGTGGTTCATTTCTGTGCTTACAACTTCATCTTAAAGCAACTGGGGAAACGTTTGGCAACTGACCAGGATTTCAAACTATTTCTTTTAGAGTTGTACATAATTTTGCTGTGTTTCTGCTATCTTTAATGGGCACTACTATGACTATTGCCTGAGAAGCATGTATTCACTAAGCCATTTTCTCATTTTAATCAAAATACTTGACGATCCATTTGAAACTTCAAGGATAATTTATCTTCCTCCATCAGACATGTTCTAACTGCATCATCTGTCTTAGTGTCTATGCTTTACACTGGTTCCCAGAACAATGTTAATGTCCTAAAATTCTGATTCACATCTTACAATGACTGCATCTACCTTTGAGAGCTTGTAAATATTTGATCAGCACACATACATATACACACACACACACTTTTTACATTGGGCTCAGATTTTCCCCCCTGCTTCGCATTATATACATCAAGTTCACCCACTTAGTTCCTTCCTCACTTTTTCTAAGCTTCCACCTCTGCTTGGTCTCATGCAGAATAACCCAGTTGGTATTTCTGTGGCTCATGGTCATTTTTTTGCCACTGTTGTTATTCTTGTACTTCCTCACTGAAATTTCTCAGTATTTGCATGTGTTCCCAGTCCTGTACACTCACACTATTCCATTTGCCTTCTCTAGGGTCATGCTGTATGTAGTTAATAGATTTCCATTTGCCCTTGAAGAATGATTCCATTAAAATTCTGTTTTAACCATGTCATCTCCACCTATAAATGCAGTTTCATGAGTTTCAGCTGAAGTATCCATTCATCTTCTGAGTCTGGTGAACCTTGGTTCTTCCATGGAAGTCTTGACTTTGAACTGAGGAGTTTTCAAATGACTCAAGCACTTCAAAAACGTAGAGATTTAAAATCAGTGTGAGTGACTTACCCACAGTATTCTCATGCATGGCCAATCTCTTTCTTTCTGTCCACTGTATGTTTGCAAGTGTGCAACTTTTAAGTTGCTAACATCTGTCTCCTTCATATCATGCAAACATTTACATCAGGCAGCACCTTCCACCTGGCACAGTGTTCTGAAACATTATCTGTTTCAAAGTCCATGGAAGAGGATTTTCTTACACTGCCAGTAGTTGCCATTTTAGTTTCTTTTTGACACTGGGCCCCATACCCAAAGTTTATAACATGAAAACACAACTGTTTTATTTAACTGAAGCAGAGAATTGCTGTTTTCTGAATTTACTCCCCACTACTAGTTCCTCTACAAGTCTTAAAATGGTGAGGGCTCCAGGTGCTATGTGCTGTGCAAACCTGTAGTAAAAGAGACAGTCTCTGTCCCCAAATGCTTACAATTACGTACTGCTGCTACTGAGCTCATTCACATGTCACAGTACACTACATGAATAGCAATATGAGGACTGATATAAAAGACTGCAAGAGCCTTGACTAAAGTATAACAAATGTTCACAGTTAGTTGCTTATTTAATAATTACATAATCACCTGGCATTTCTAGTTGCAGTCTAATATCTTAATTTAGGCATATACTGGGCACCATTAAGTAAATATCTTTGCTGCAGTCTTCCTGGTATTCCCTAGGCTAAGAATTGGAGATATAACAAATGCCATAGTAGATGTAATTAGTTTGAATGGATAATGTCCAGTTTTTAATGGACTCAGCGTATGCTCCTCTCAACAAAAGACTGTAGGGAAAGAGAATAACTATCATTTGCTTTTACTTTTGTCTGTCAGAACGTATTACCTCCTGACATAAAATATGTAGTAGTGCCTTTGTGCTTCATCAAAGTTTAACATATTCAATAAAACATAGTGAAGACATACATTTTTCTTAACCTTCCTTTTATTTCTATTGTAAAATGCTTCCCCCCTCCCCTTGGTGCTGTTCGCCTGCTTAAAACAAAAGATGCTAGAAATGAATCTCTTCTACTCCTTGCAGAATATTTCATTAAATTAATGGAAAAGATGTAGGAGGTCAAAATGAAAAACTGATTTTTCTTTTATGATCTCAATAAAGTAACTTACTAATAGAAAGAAAAATCATGCATTCACAAATCATGCTGTAATATAATACATCATCCCCACCTTATGATCTTCTTTTAACTTCAATATCAAATCTAGAGGTTAAAAGTCAATAAGCACCATAAAGCTTAGGTTAGATGCTTACAAGGGGGAAAGAAGCAATTTATCAAGTGTCAACAAGTTCCTTTCACTGAGATTTAGAAGCAGGAAAATCCTAAAGCAGTACAGAGCCCAAGTAAGTGATTGTACACTGGGAACATCCCTCGGAATCAAGGGTAGACAAGATGGACAAGGGTAGACAAGATGAAATTCTGTGGAATTCCTCTAGGCTCTTTTCATTTTGAGTTCTATTACACCTGACCTTTCCCTTAAATTCTGCAACTTGATACATATTATAAAATACAGGGTGGGTCATTTAAAAACACTTTACACCAATATAATTTGTGTATGTCAATTTTTCCCTCTCTTCAGGGCTCCCATTCCCTCTATCTTTCACACCCCTAGAGCATCCTGCCCCACCTCTCCTTCTTCACTCTTTTCAGGAAGGACGCATCTCTCCCCTTAACAACAGAATTAGGATGTGGCTCTCATGAAATAACAGGTTATATGAACTGCTGCTCCCTTATTCCAGAAAAGGTTTTCTGGACACTCAGAGACCACTCGCCAACCCCCATCCCTATATTTTAAGCTGGGGTCAAGGACTGAGAATCTCCAGAAGTCATTTCATAATAATTAAGGAAACTAGAACTCTGTGAATGGAAGGGCCATGAAGGCATATGCTATAGGACCTGAGTGTGAGACAAAAGAGAACAACAGAGTGTGAGTGTTGTGGTTGAGAAACAGAAGCAGTTTAGTTCCTTGGAGGATGAGTCCCAAGCACTCCCCCGCCCTCCCGCCCCGCCCAAATATAAACTAATGTGCATCTAGCTATCTGGTAAGGATTAGAAAGCACCAATACCAATGCAGGCACCAGAGATGTTTCCTGACTGACTATATTTGCTTTAGGGAAGCTGGAACCTCCTGAACACCTGGAGACTCTTTGAACTGGGAACTGTGGCACCCCCACTGCAAGTTTCCCAGAGACCTGCTGCAGGTGGAGTGCCCATCCCAAAGAGTGCAGAGGTGGCTACTGAACCACAACATGTACCAGCCCTCCTCTGAAGATAACAAAGGGAGAAACAAATATCCCCAATTAAATAGTTAGGTGTTGTTGCAAGCAGCAATGAAGACAGTATCATCAACTATGTGAGAAATGACTATGTATAGGGAAAGGAAATAAATACCAGTGGCTACATTGTTGTGCCTCAATCTTCCAGTGGTGAAACAAACACCATCAATGATGGGAAGGGTAAATAAACGTGTCAGCAGCTAGAGAAATGAAGTTATTAAGTGAGAATTTTTTGTGGTTAAATGTTTATATGCCACTGATTGTGGCAGTGAAATAAATGTCTATATGTGAGGTAACAGTTATCAGTTGATGCCAGAGTTTCCAGTGAATTGTGTGTATATATATACCATAAACCTCACAGAGAACTGTTTAACTATCACTAGATGCAGTAATGAAATATCTATATGTAATTAAAATATATACTGGCATGATTGTCACTAGATTGTGTATCCCTCTCCAAGTTTAGCAGACAGGAAAGTAACGGACATATATATATGAATAGCAAGTGAACATCATAAAGTGATTCCTGAAACTGGATTGTGGTCCACATATATGGAGTGGCCATACAAATCTTCACTGTGTGTTATGTCCACTTCCACATTTTGGTTATGACAGTATACTTTCATAATGTTTGTCCAAAGTCATGGTTTGAATGGCCAGTTATGCATTTTGATATCACAGCACTACAAAAACTCCTACTTGTGCACAACTAGGATGTCATTCACCACAAAATTAAAAAAAAAATAGTATCTCTAGTTACTCTACAGATGGAACAATATACCTGGTATTGATACCCTGAGTCTGATTTCACTTAGTGCAGCTGTAACTCCATTGCATTCTGTGTTGTTACTCACAATTTACACCCCTCTATACAAGATCAGCTCAGACCTATTAGGTTAATATATTCTTATACCCTCACTATGGATTTTAGTGTTCTTACTTTTCATACAAAAGGCTTTATTTATTTAAGACTGGCATTCATCCCTTAGTGCATTTATTACAGGGCTGACATTTTACAGGGATTTTTTTTTTTATTTCTTTTTTTACTCTCTATTCGAATCCAAACACCAGGAGCATTTATTTTTATTGAGAGTCTTATAAGCATTTATCTGTGTTAGAGATTTTCAGAGCTACTTGTCATTTAAGCACCAGGTTGGTTTGTTTCATTTAAAAGCATTTTCCTCTCATATGTGGAATAGGTTACTTTTCTTTACTTGTTTATGATCCAAAGGAAGGAGCAGTCACCCCAGAAGATTGCCTGGGTATGAAACTTCATAAAAGTAAAAAGAAGAGACTGTTTGGGCCCAAGATTCTTCCCTGTGGTGGGCTGAGGGAGGAAATGGAACTCTACTTTCAATCAAGGATTGTTTTCCCTCCACTTTCAGTAGTTAAAGCCTCCTCTGCGTCACCATCTAACTATAGCATGTGGGTGAAGTGAGGGTGTTTGACTTTTAAAACAGACAAAACCTGTGAGACCAGATAAACATCCTCAGGGGCAGATCATAAGACCAGCTCTTCCTTGTTCTGCTGCCACCACAGCTTTTCCTTCACAAAATCCATAATGCCCAACAGACATTATTAAGGATCTATAATTAGTACAGCTTTCCTTGGTATCACATGCCACTACTGTTCATCTCCATTCTGCTGTGTTAAAACCCTCTGCCCATAGTATAGAGAGAGGAACACCTAGCTTTCAAATGGAAGCTATGTAGCAAGTGATTTAGCATTCATAGGTTTGGGTTTTTTGGTCTTTTGTGGGGGGGTAGGGGGTTGGGGAGGCATTCTGTGAGTAACTTCAGCTACATTTGCTGAAGCAATGACCGGTCCTGGTAGCGAGCTCCCAAACTACTAGAGATACTGATACTTTATTAATTGACCTTAAGACATTCAAATATTACTCATTCTGTAGTAGGTATAAAATAAACTGCTAATTAGGCAAGAAAGTACTTGTTGTTGTCTTAAAATTTGGGTGCCAAAGAACAAATATGACCTTTTTGTTTGTTTCTTTATTAAAGGGGCACAGGGTCTTTCCAAACCAGTACAGTATTTTACTGTTATGCAATCCCAGGATCTATCTATTGGCTGGTTAGCACAAGCAGGAATAGTACTCAAGCACAAACTCAATAAATAACAGAACCATACCTAAAAGGGTACAGAGGCAGCTGCTTTCCTGCTTCTTGTGTTGCTGTTACCAGACAGCTTTCCTTTCTCCTAAAGGTAGGAAATGCACACACCTGAATTTCCTCTCAGCATTACTTCCTGGGACAGGTCCTTCCCACCTAGGAGCAGCCACACCCTCTACAGGACTCTCTCTGGGTGTGCCAAGACCACCCACTCACACTTTCAGCACAGTAACTATACTGCTATCCCAGTCATGCAAACATCATGAGCTAGGCCTGAGAAAATCATCAGATTGGCTTAAAATGATCAGTTAAAAATAAAATAATAATAATAAAATTAAAATAAAACCTTTGGGTTCTTTTTATTTTTCTCTTGGTTTCTGAGCCTTAGGTTGTTTCAAATTATCAGAGTTCACTATACAACCTCAAGGACTAGAAACTTACTGTTTTTAAATGAGCGCTAAGATTGCCAGGTAATCACTTAACTCCAGCATTAGGGTCAGGGTTAGGCTTTAGGAAAATGACCAATATAGTGACTATAGTGAATATAATGATTATAGAAGACTGCAATACATTAGATTATTACAAGATTGTCAGTTTCAATGTTTTGTGTTCTGTTTTTCTTTCAAGTTTTTATTTCTACTGAAATGCTTGTTTTTCAAGCATTGCAAGGAATGTTTATTTGGTTTAATATAATTAATAATGAATATGATGCTTGACCTCTTTATCTATAGAGTACAAAGTGCTTTACAAAAGAGGTCAATATCATTATCCATGTTATACAGATAGAGAAACTGAGGCACAGATGTGAAGTGACTTGCCCAAGTTCATTAGCAGAAGAGTCAGGAATAAAAACCCAGTCTCCGGAGTCCCAGTCCAGTCCACTGCTTTTTTTTTTTTTTAATGGAAACATATTAGTTTAAGCTTTATAAAAGTTCAGCTTTGTTATGAAATGTATATTTATTTAAATTTAAAGTATTGGGGACAAATTTAACTTACAAGTGTCCCTTTAGGCTACATTAACCAGACAAACATATTTATAGAGAATCACTGTGGAAAATAAATTATTTAGATACTTTAGATGGGTCATTTTTAGGAGCTACCAATCAGATTCTTACTCTGAAGGGATGATGACCACAGATAGAAAATATAATGTTAAGAAATATTTCCATGGGTGTCGTCTTATTTCAGGATGTGACAAGACTGTTCAGGTGAGAGAGACTCTAAGGATTGTCATAAGTTGGCAGTAAATCCCTTTCAATATATACAACTACGCTGTGAGGGACCAAAGGTTGCTGTGACACCTGACTCTGAAATTATTTTCACAGCCATTATTATTATGGTTGAGGCAGAAATTAATGGTTTAAGAATGTTATCCTTATTAAGTTCAGTGGGTAGAATAAAACAAAATTTCCAATTGTTGCCTGTCATGACACTACTAAATTGAAAATTGATTCTTCACTGAAATACTTTCTTCAAGTATTATTAAAAAAAATGATATATTATCTCCTGATTTGGAAATAGTTGAAAAACCACATGAACTCAAGGAACTCTTGTATTTTAGGTGTTAAAGAAGGAAACAGTGGAAGCTGATTCCTTTGTTAGGGGTTATCCTGGTTCCTGATACACAATTTGACTCATCAGTATGAGTAAAAAGAAACACTTTGGTCCCTTCAATCCTCCCACACTCATTTCAAAATCTATTTGAAAAAATTAAAGAGAATCCCCTAGATGAATATCCAGTTTTAGGCCTGCCTTCTGCAAGTGCTGAGCTGCTTCTGTAAGATCCTGAGAAGGCTCAACTCCCACTAAAGTCAGCACGATATTTAGAACATTAATTATTACCTTTTTGGGTTTTTTAATCAGACATAAGATTCTGCCTACAGCTTAGCAAAACTATGATCTTTTAGGAATAATTTTTTTGTCCCCTCATGTGACCAAGCCAACTTAGTTTTCTGCAATAGCGGATTTTATGATAAATACCATCCCAATCAATGGCTACTAGGCAGGGATGATATCTCTAGCTTCTGTTTGCCAGAAACTGGGTCTGGACAACAGGGGATGGATCACTTGATGAATACTATTTTGTTCATTTCCTCTGAAGCAACTGGCATTGGCCACTGTCAGAAGATAGGATACTGGGCTACATGGACATTTGGTCTGACCCAGCATGGCTGTTCTTATGTTCTTATGTCAATAGGGGGCACTATAATATAGGAACTTGGGGAACTTTTGACCTGGGGATGGTTGTTGACTCCATCAAAGAAGTCTAATAAATTGGTGAGGCATGATTTCCTTTTACAAAACCTGTGCTGACTCTTCCCAAACATAGATTTACATAACCTGTCTCTGATCATTCTGTTCTTTACTATATTTTCAACCAATTTGCCTGGTACTGAAGTTAAGCTTACCAGCTTGTAATTGCCAAGATCCCGCTGAAGCCTTTTTAAAAAAAATCGGAGTTATATCCTCAAGTCATCTGGTACAGAGGCTGATTTAAGTGACAGGTTACACACCACAGTTAGTAGGTCTGCAGTTTCATATTTGAGTTCCTTCAGAACTCTTGTGTAAATATCATCTGAGCCTGATGATTTAGTACTGTTTAATTTATCAATTTGTTTCAAAAGCCTCTTGTATTGACGTCTGAGTTTGGGACAGTTCCTTAGATTTGTCACATAATAAGAACAGCTTGGGTGTGGGGATTTCCTCACATTCTCTGCACTAAGGACTGATTCAATACATTCATTTAGGTTTTCTGCAACAGCATTGTCTTCCTTGAGTGCTTTTTTAGCAACTCACTCATCCAGTGGCCCCACTGACCATTTGGCAGACATCCTACTTCTGATGAACTCAAAATACATGTTGCTATTATTGTTTATGTCCTTAGCTAGTTGATCTTCAAACTATTTCTTGGCCTGCTTTTTTTTTTTTTTTTTTTTTTTTTTTTTCCACTTTTACACTTAATTTGCCAGAGTTTATGTACCTTTCTATTTTCCTCACTCAGATTTGACCTCCAACTTTTGAAGGATGCCTTTTTGTCTCTAATGGCCTCTTTTACTCTGCTGTTTAGCCAAGGTAGCTTTTTTTTTGGTCTTCTTACTGTTTTTTTTTTACTTATTATTTGGGGCATAACATTTAGTTTGAGTTTCTATTATGATGTTTTTATATAGTCTCCATACAGTTTGTAGGCATTTCATTGCACCCTTGTTACTGTTCCCTTTAGTTTCCATTTAACTAGCTGCCTTATTGTTGTGTAGTTCCCTTTTTTGACGTTAAATGCTACTTTGGTGGGTTTCTATGTCTTTTCCCCCCTACAAGGATATTAAATGTAATTACATGGAATTTCTATGCAGACAGATTCTATGGAACAGTTTGAGTGATTTAAATTTTTACTATATTTGACTCTAAGCTTTCTTTCACATACAGGGCCACTCCCTCACCAGTGCAGCCCACTCTGTCATTCTTACATATTTTGTAAACAGGTATTACTGCATCCCATATTCTCATCCCATCAAGTTTCCATGATGCCTATTGTATCAATATCCTCATTTAATGTCATGCACTCTAGTTTGCCCATTATAATATTTAGACTTCTAACATTTGTAAATAAGCACTTTTACCTTTGCTCAATATTCAGTTGCTTGCTTTTTTCATTTGTTATATTTAAATGAGAGTCTTTTACATTTGACTATTCCTCACTAGTTCCTGCTGGTACTTTACCAATTTCTTTCCTATCCTTTTTACTAGGATATAGAATTCTCCTTTTAATAAATGTATTCCTAAGGGATGTCGCCACCCGAACCAAGTGTTCCTCCGCACCTGTGGGCTTAATAGCTCTCACTATCTTTTTATGCTTGAACACTGAATGTGATGTTTGATGTGAGTTGGCTGCTGCTGGTCTGTGGAATTAGAATCTAAGAATGTTGCACATACAGCCAATCAAAAGAGAAAATAATAATCACAACAGCTTACCAGATTTCTCATTCTGTTCAGATGGACATGAAAGAGGTTGTGTTTAGCAACTGAATGTTCTTTAGATCACAATAAGAAAACTACAGAATTGCAACAGTGCTGGATAAAAAGGAAAACAAATTAGAACAGCTACCCTAGTAGATGAAATGGGTAAATGCCGCATATACTTCAACAACATTTGGATATGTCAGCAGCAGACCTGAAGAACCCATGTAAATCCTAGAGGCACTCCAAAAGCATTTTCAACCTTCAAAAATGTCATATACAAAAGATACTTTTGAACAAGTATAACCAAGAATCTTCTGAAATGATGAATCAGTATATTGCCAACGTACACGATGGCTGACTCATGCAACTTAGAAGATGAACTTATTCATGATAAATTAGTAATAAGGATGAAAGATAAAGGAACTGGAATTAGAATCCTCAGAGAGTCTGCATGGACTCTACCAAAACATGTACAGAGTTAGTGAACAATCTCACATCCTAATGGTGAGCATAAATGGAAGGGAAACAGAGAATTCACCAAGCAGCACAGGTAATGCATGGAAATACAAGGAGAAATACAAGGAAAATAGTGCAAAAGCAAATGTGCAAATACCATCAAGGTAGAAGAGATAGACAACATTCAAAAGAAAAACTTTAAGTACAGTGGAGAAAAACATGATATGGGAAAATGCCCTGCACATGGAATCATTTGCAATATTGTGTCAAGAGAAATCATTATGGCAAAGCTTGCAGAAAAGAAAAAAATGTACCATATTAAGGAAGCAAGCAGTGACTCAGAGGATGAGATTGTGCACCATAGATGACATTGATGCAGTGCAAACTAGCACAAATAAATGGTTTGTAAAACTCAGACTAGCACCAGATTGAAAGATAAGGCAGCAACACACAAATGAACAGAATGTCATATACACAGTGAGGTATAAGGAAATGGGCTGGGCTGCAAAGACTGTAGCATTACGTAAAAGAAAAAAGAAATTGCAACTAGCATGGCCAAATTAAATTTCCATGATAACACAATCATCATAACAATGAGGACAATGTAAATTACCCAGGAAAATATACACACTGAAATATCAGGAATACAAATAACACAGGCATCACTGTTTTAGGTTCAGCAAGTGAATTCAATAATCTAGTGATGCTAACCTTAAGAGAAATTATTCATATATTTGACACACAAGCAAAACAAAAGCCTTTCCAGAGCAGACAGGTATCCCTGCAGCAAAATGGCTCAGCAGTAGATACAGATGGTTCCCATTTAAGAACAAACCTGCAGAGAAAGAAAATAAACAAAATGCACTAATAGGACTCACAGGGTTTAGTGTCATAGGTGACATTCTGGTGTATGGCTTCAGAGACAAGATGGCAGATGTTGTGGCAGATCATGACCACAGCCTCATCTGTCTGCTAGACAGAGCCTGGGAAGCATAGCTAAAATTAATTAAAACAGTGTGAAATTGTGGTTGTCTACATGGGCCACTTGCTGACCTCCCAATGTTACCCTGAAAACAGATTTGGGGTACCCCCAGAATAGCACACCTATTGCCCCATCTAGAGTTAACCAAGGGTTCTCTCTAAACAGCCTACCTGTTTACCAGTTTGTTCTTCTAAGGTATGAGTGTCCAAGGAATATCTTGGGCTTGCCAGGGGTTCTCTGTTTCAGAAACTTCCTGGTACAGATCGGAGCTGTTACCCGCAGAGACATGGATACAGCCTTCGGAATAATGATTGACACAAGCAGCATTCCAAAACAAAGCAGCTTTTATTGGTGCAAACAAGAATACCTGACACAATAACAATCTAAAACACAAATCCCTTACAACAAGTTAAAGAGCACCCCAAACTATATTGCCTTACAAGTTGAAGCAATGCTAAGTGATTTGCCCCAGATGACCAGTCTTCCATAGGTTCTTAGATGTTCAAGTCTTACATACGTAAATTCCTCTCACAATTAACGCACATTCCTACATCTTTATTAACCCACAAACACACATATACACACTACACAATAACACTGTAGTATATTATATTATACTATAACTTTGTCTGTCAGACTTATGCTGCTTGCAGACTATGCTGCATTATCTCTCTCTCTATCTCTTCTTTTTGACTAGCCATGGAGCTGAATTAGTAACGTCCTATGCAGGTGATAAGTTGCCACAAGTCGTTGAATAAAGAGAGAGCAGTTCTTCTCTTTATTCAGCTCTCTGCTCAATGCCCTCAAGTCTAGTGGCAGAAACAGAACTCTCTTTGCTGCTGTTCTTTGGAGAATGCTCTCTTCTTAAATGTCAATTCTTAACTGCCCCTCTCTCAGCTGTCTCCTTAACTGAACCATACTGTCAGCTGTCAACTGACACACTGACCTTTATACCATTTCTCAATTCTATTTTTTGACACACGACATCATCCTACTTGTTTACCTTCTTCTGCTAGCTTTCACTTCTATTTTTAGCCTCATTTTGAACAGCCAATTATATTTTTTTTAGACTTGCAACCTTTATTTACCTAACAGTGTTATGATCTGCTGGATCCCTGGCAAATTGGTTTTCCCACCAATTTTATAGTTAGCATTCTGACCTGCAGCTTCTATTTAATGGTGGAATGACTCTTGCTTATTTAAAATGGAAGCCATGAATACAAAGTGGGGTCTGGTGACTTCAAAATAGAGTTTCTCTGGTATCACCAATAACTACAACCTGATTCACAAAAAGTAAAATCAACTCAGCAGATTTCAACACCTAAAGCTATTAAATCACGTCAGAGACTCTCAGAATTTCTAAACTATCTTCCAAGTCTCTCAGACACATGACAGCCCCCTCAGGTGACTATTGAAAAAAGATGCAGTATGGACATGGTTACTCCAACATGGAATCATAGAAATGTAGTACTAGAAGGGACCTCAATAGGTCATCTAGTCCAGTCTCCTGCATTGTTGCAGGACTAAATATTAGCTAGCACCCTGGCAGGTATTTGTCTAGTCTGTTCTTAAAGGCCTTATTTCCAGTCTGAATTTGTCTAGCTTCAACTTCCAGCCATTGGATCGTGTTATACCTTTTTCTACTAGATTGAAGAGCCCATTATTAAATATGTGTTCCCCATGAGGATACTTAGACTGTGATCAAGTCACCCCTTAACCTTCTCTCTGTTATGCAAATAGATTGAGCTCTTTCAGTCTATCACTGTAAAATATGTTTTCTAATCCTCTAATAATTCTCTCCTCTCCTATTTATCAACATCATTCTTGAATTGTTGGCACCAGAACTGGACATAGTATTTCAGCAGTGGCTGCACCAGTGCCAAATACAGAAGTAAAAATTACTCTCTACTCTCACTCAAGATTCCCCTGTTTATGCATCCCCTTATCACATTAGCTTTTTGCACATTAGCCACAGCATCAGATTGGGATCTTATGTTTAGAAAATTACCCTCCATGACCACCAATCTTTTTCAGAGTCTACAGGATAGAGTCTCCTATCCTGTAAGTATGGGCTACATTCTGTGTTCCTAGATTTATATATTTACATTTACCTATATTAAAAACCATTTTGTTTACTTGTGTCTGTTTTACCAAATAATCCCGATCATCCTGTATCGGTGACCTGTCCTCTTCATTATTTACCATTTGACCAATTTTTGTGTCATCTGCAAATTTTATCAATGATGATTTCATGTTTTCTTCTAGAGCAGTGATAAAAATGTTAAAGAACATAGAGACACCACTACAAACGTACCCACTTGGAGATCCTCCATTTAGAATTATATTTAAATAATTAGCCATCTTTTAATCAATTTAATGTGTGCCTTATTTTTATATAGGTCAAGTTTTTTAACCAAAATGTCCCACAAAACCAAGTCAAACACCTTAGTTCTACTTATGTATATTACCTCAACATTACAGATATGATTGATAAAGGTAATAATCTTATAAAAAAAATTCATTTCACAGGATCAATTTTCTATAATCCCATGTTGATTTACATTAATTATATTACCCTCCTTTAATTCTTTAATAATCAATTCCTATATCAACCACTCCATTATCTTGCCCAGGATTGATATCAGATTGACAAACCTATAATTTCCTGGGTCATCCTGTTTACCCTTTTAAAATATTGGAACAACATTAGCTTTCTTCCAGTATTCTGGAAGTTCCCCAGCATTCCAAATCTTATTGAAAAATCAACATTAATATCCCAGAAATCTCATCATTCACCTCTTTTAAAACTCTTGGATACGAGTTATCTAGACTAGCTGGTTTAAACATGACTAACTTTATTAGCAGCTATTTAACATCCCCCTGAGATATTAGTGAAATACAAAGTGTTATCATATGATAAGACTACATCATCTTTTTTTACTAAATATAGAACAAAAATATTTATTGAAGACTTCTGCTTTTTCTGCATTATCAGTGATAATTTCCATCTAGTAATGGACCAATATGATTGTCAGGATGGTTGTTGTTCCTCATATACTTTAAAAAATCTGTTTTTATTGTCCTTAACACTGCTGGCCATAGATTTCACCATAATTGCTTTGCTTCCCTTATCAATTTTCTACAATTCCTAGCTTCTGATTTTTATTAATTATTATCAACTTCCCCTTTCTAATTATGCATGGAATAAATATATATTGACAGTGCAAGCTTCCATAAACAGTTCTGCTAAAGTGCTTCAATCCTTACAGTGAAAAATCATTTCTAGGTGTGACAAAATAGTTTATTCCCATTACAGCACCAAAGTACTATGTTTATGCATGGTAGGTAAATACCTAACTAGAAACCCTTAATTCCTTGGCTTCTCTGCTAAGACTGATGACACAAGTGGCAGTTGATTTTTTATAGTCATCTTCGCTTCCCTGCTAAACCAGGCCAATTTTCTAACCAATATGTCCTTTCTTGATTGTGGCTTTTTGAGCATCTAGTAAAGTTTTCTTGAAGAATTCCCAATTATTATTCAAATTTTTCTTATTAAATTATTCCTCCCAGGTGATTTGGCTCCAAACTGTTTTCAGCTTTGCAAAATTGGTCTTTTTAAAGAACCATATTTATATATTATTGGTCAGTAATTGGGGCAGGGCTCCTCCTCCTTCTTGGCAGCATTTTGGCTTCACTGCCTAGCGTGGCAAAAAAGCTCACATTGCCACTGATTATGGGAGATTAAAAAAAAACTTTACTAAGCGTGGGTGAAGCCCGTTACTACTAAACCCTTCTTACAGATAGGCAAACCAATGCCACAGAGTGAGCTGGTAGGTAGGAGAGAAAAAGAGAAATAGGAAGGAATTGTATTAAGTGCTCCAGTTTCCATCTGACACCTTCATCTCAGTGAGTTAAATGTGGCACAGAAGACAGAAAAATCAAGCAGAATTGGATGGAGACAGAATGATGATGAATAAGAAGTGGAGAAACTATTGAATGTTAATTGGAGATCTCAACCCCAGTTATACACTTCATCCAAGTGCAGAGGAAATTAGTGACTGCAGGGAGCTAGTTGCAGCATCATGATTCAAGCCACCAGATCTCAACTCAACTTAGGGCTATGCATTTTGCCCACATCCCAGCTTCGAGATGCTAAATCATTCTCTTTACACTAGGGGCTCTGCTGCCTTAACCAGTGGAGAGATTCCCTGCACAGGGCAATTTCTCTGATGACCATCTCTGGGTGCTTTAAGGCCACTTTGGGCCATTGAGTTAATTTTGTGGAGAAACCAGCCCATCCTGCTTGAGTTTTGAGACACACACAGTTAAAGACTAAGTCTATGTACTAGCAGATGATTATTCTTTTGTCAAGATCCTTACATTAAACACAGTCCTTTCAGGCTTCCATTACAGGAAATGAAAAACTCTAATGTACAGTATCAGATAAGAGAAATTCTTTATGATTTTGAAATGTACATCACTGTTTACATCCACAGTGTTATTTGCTTAAAATATTTGGGCATACACTATCGATGCAGTGTATTTATAGTTGACTCCACTGACACTATAAAATAGTTTGTGAAAAGAGAGAGAGGCAAATTGGGCTCTTGCTGCTTCTTGAATTTTTGATAAAGTGGCATTGGTATAATCTTAATCCCTTACCTTCCTTTTAGGGAGTCTATCCTGCATTGGCAGGGGACTATACTTAGTGAACCAGTAGGGCTTTCCCATCTTGAGTTACCAGGATAGAGGAAGCATGGTCTAATACAGTGCTTTAAACAGAGACTATGAGACAGAAAATCAACTCTCTGGGCTTGATCCCATGACATGCTAAACACTCTGCCCTTGATCCAGCAAAACACTAAAGTTCAAACACATAAGTAATGTCCAATTACCAGTGGCAAACTATCATCCACCACTCTGACTCTGCTCCTTCCCCATCCAATTACTTGGGCAAGAGAGTGGAAGCAACCTTACTGACTTGTCCTCCTGCACACCTGGATCCAAGGTCTGACTATCCCATATATACAGGTGAAAAGAGGTTCTTATGTTCTTGCATGAATTAAGAGTCTGAATACAATCTAGTTCACAATAAATAGCAGCAGGTACTTTTATTTCCCTGAAAGGTTTTTATTAGCAGCTATCTTTACAGCAGTTAAGTAACAACACAAACTTCAGAAACAAATATCCCTAGATCATGACTGAAAAACTTTTGATTATCTTCTAATCTACACGAGTAAAAGCACAGCACTACAGCAGCCTAAAATTAATCATGATTCACAGTGAGATAGAGAGATATAGATATATATGCATATGGAGTCAAGTTTAGTTTTATCATCTATCTCAAACAGACAGTGATTTGCAAACAATTTTTACTTTTTTCATCTTGTATTAAGACTTTTATTTAAATTCAAGAGAGAGATCACATTTGATGGCAGTCATTAAGTTAAACACTATAGTAACAATCTCTTGGAAATCTCACCATGTACTCTTTGGGTAAAAATTTTACTAATATTTTCTCTCAACTCATTTCAATGTGAACTTGAAAATTTCCAACACAGCTCCACAGGCTTGCAACAGTTGCTATATGTTTGCAATCAAGCCATTGCTAAGTGATTTCTTAGGTATTTAATAAGTTAATCACATTGGAGAGAGAACTTTCAGATTCCCACTTGAAGACTGTTCCTCCAGGTGAGATCAAGGAGAGTGTGTTGTTATCGTTTACAAATTACATCTACAAACTCATTTGTTCAGGTTGGCAATATAATTAGTAATGATTATATGCATTTCCCACTGTTAAGCATTCTGTGATGCAGTGCAAGAGGAACAGTGCACATTCTCATTGCCATTTTTTCAGCTGATAAAATGTTGGCCTCATCACTAATCAAACATATCCCACATAAAAGTAATTAAAAATACCAATGACAATGCAAATGAAATTCTTCACAACTAGCTGATCCTTTAATCTGAGGCAGGAAAACTGAACTCTGTGTTAAACAGTTAAATTCCAAGTGAGCCCTAGAGAGACCAAGAGAGCTGCTTGTTGGTGACAGAGGTGAGGTACCTCCACTGAGATTGCTGGAAAAGGAGGTTTCCCTTATGAAGTCTGTGCCTTCTCTGTTCCAGGAACAGGATTTGTGTCCATTTTATAAATAAACCAGTCACAGTAAGAAAATACCTGGACTCTGAGTCACAAATTTCTGATCCAACAGGAAACTGCCCTGAATGCAGGGCTTTGGAGCAGTGCTCCGGCTCCACTCCAGCTCCAGGCAAAAACCTGCAGCTCTACTGCTCCGCACTCCAGCTCCAGGCTCCGCTCCAAAGCCCTGCCTGAATGGCCTTGAAACTAGCTAACACTCAGCAAGGATGCAACATTATAGTGAACAGAGATAGACCCAGCAAAGCAAAAGCCAGATCTCAACAGCATTGAACTCTGGAGATCAGATTCAGGATCAAAACCTAGATACAGAGCCAAATTTCTCAAATGGCATCTATTTTATAGGGACCCGAACTAAATCCTCAAATATAAAAGGCCTCCACTTTTGGGAATTTCAGAATCCATGGTCTGCATTTTGTGGTTGAGCCCATTTTTAATAATTAGTGCAGGACTGCAAAAATGTCAGAATATGTAGCAATCAACACCTGCCTTTAGGCTTGGTCTTACAGTATACGTACGTGATAAAGAGATCATGGTACATTAGAGGCATTAAGTAATAAGTATTGGGCTGACATTACTTTATATTTTTAAATTTTGATAGTAAAATGGATAAGTAATAACTTTAAGTTTATCAGTCAATGCCAATGAGTTTCATTGATAGTTCAATTACTCAGAAACCATGAAAATAAGCACAGTATATGGACAGATAGATAGATCCACAAAATCAATGTTTATATCCAGAGCAAACAAATGTGTCCTTAATTAATCTTCATTACTGTTCATGTATAAAATGCAATAAAGATAAATATCAGCAGTCATTATCTCATTTTACTATCAATAATCCGATTTGCTAAACAAGTGTTAATTTATATAGCCTCATTTGATGCTCCATGATTTTTTTTCCCCCCGATGGAAAATACTTTCATTTTAGGAATTATTTTGATCGCTTGATGGGAAGATGACAGAGCTACCATAAAAAGTTATTAGTTTCTCAGGACAAAGCACATGTGACCATAGCTGACAACTGAGTAAAGACCAAGGATGAGGAGTGCTCTACATAGCATAATCAGCACATTTTATGACAGTGGACTAAAACTATCTATCAAAGGATCATGTACAGAATATAAACTATCAGCTTCACTTCCCTTAGACACCTAGGGATCCGTCATCAACAGTAGCTCCCTGTGGTCTTGTCAATGCCTGAACACATTCTTTATTAAAAAGCAAAGGAGGCACAGATGGCCACAGCTTGTGCATCTCCGGAGGAAAGTGCTTAAGGGTGACCTTAAGTAACCTTTGCTCTCATCTTAACCTGGGGCTGCTAGGCTCCATACGACTTTCCAGATACAATGTTGGTAGAGCAAAGGGCCAATCCAGAAGCTCAGGATTGCTGGGGCACAGGGACTCTTTAGTCATGCTCTTTTCCCCCTGTACCAAGGGATAAAAGGTGTGATGTGGTAACACCTGCAGTGGCACCAGTTGAAAGGGACTGGAAGGGAAAAAACACCCTGTAGGGAGGCTGGGTGGCCTCCCTCTGAGCCA
>ML677371.1:8569345-8611227 GCA_007922305.1 Dermatemys mawii | reverse complement strand
GTAGCTCCTCACCACCCCCGTGGCCCGGGGGCCCACTACGGACTCGCTTACACACCCCCTATACCCGCCAAGGGTTTTTGCACTTGCTCAAAATTCCATAGGCTGCGGAGCAGTGGTCCCATATTACATCAGTATGGCTACTGCTGGAGCTGTTCCTAGAAAACCTCCAGCTGCATGGTCGAAAGCCACTGACATTTGACCTGGTTGCCCCTCTGTATAGAGGGGCAGTCAGACCAAATTGTAGTGAGTGTCATTGCGATCTGGTGCAGGTTTTCTCAACACAAATCAAATCTAGCCTCACTGCCCTTCCATCCAGATGCCGGGACAGCTAGGCCAAATAGTGTTGTGACCTAAATTCCCTCTAAACTGTGTGGTGCAGAGGTGCCTCTCCCCTGCCCTGGACCTACCGAGGTGGGGAAAGGTGCCCCTCCCCAGGCCCAAACCCAGCCCCAACACAGAGCTGCTGTGGCACGGAGGCCAGGTGCTGCTGCAAGGAGAGGGGACTGGGGTACTCCTCTCTTCCCACCATATCCCCAGGATAGCCTGTAACGCAAAGCCCTCATCCCTAGCCCCACCAGAGTTTGCACCCCAGCTGGAGCCCCAAATCTCTGCCCTAGCCCTGACCCCCACCCACACTCAGAATCCCTCGACCCCGCCCCTGCCACATGAATTTTGTTACGTGCACCAGTATAGAGGTGATGTGGGAAAAATTTGAGAGAACACTGGTTGCAGCCTAGAGCACAAGGAGTTTATTCATTTTATTCTTTTACGGTGGAGTGCAAGGGTATCCACCGAGAACTTGGCTCCTGGAGGCCCTATCTCATGCATTGGGTATGAGAGAGGGGAGACTCCCTAGCTGATGGAGACCTGGATTCCCTGTGGGAGTTGGAGGGATGATCAGGGACTGAAACCAAGTCCCTGATGGAGATGAAGGCAGGCACCAGAATTTATCTGGAAATATCTGAACTGGTGCCACTGGAGATCTGGCATGGGGAAATCCTCAGGGTAAACTTTAAACCATGTTTAAGGCTCCTTGGACCAGAATGGTGCAAATCAGCCTTAGTAGTTGTTGCAACATAGTACTGAAGTTCACACCTGTGGCAGCATAGATTCTGCAATTCATTATCTTATATGCATGTTATATTTGTTAGAGATGTACCAGGCAAACCAGGGTAGAGAAAAGATTTTCTGAGGACCAAGTGTCTTTCAAATCTTACTCAGGGGATGAATAAACCATGCTGCCAGGGAGCCAGGTAGCCAAGCTTCAGTTCATTGGGTCTGATTGGGAATCCCCAGATTTGGGCCCTTCATTTTCCATGATCAATCTTTCCCTTCCATCAGGTCAGGGTCCTTGTGTAACTGTTTCTTTTTTTAAATACCTGAATACATTTAGTGTTCATGAAGCTGAGGAATGAATAACACCATCCAGGTGCAGTATTAATGTATTTCGTGAACGCTGCCGCCATAACTTTTTTACTGCATTGCATTAATTAGCTGCCTCTAAACAAAGACCTACCAGTTTCTAATATTTGAATAATATGGTCTAAGTGTCACCCACCGGTAGGTGAAACCCAATATATATAATACCTGTGCTGGGAACCATTATCCAAGTATTTTAAAAGGACAGGATTTCTATCAATAGGAATAGTTAGAGAGAGCCTATATTCAGTGTTGCTCTCCTCTGGCTGTCAGATAGTTATTCAGTCACTACAGTTGTTTTCATGAGAAAATCAGATACAAGTTTTGGGTAGTTACATATTTTTATGTAAACTTTGAGGATTTACTTTACTGCTACGACTCTGTCTACATTAGCCAGGGAACCTATGTTTGTATCTTTCTGGCCGAGATGGGTCCTAAGCACAATATTGAATCTGAATATCCCAAACTTTGAGGAAGATCGAGTTTGGATTCAGATCCCAATACTATGATTGGTTATTGTCCGTGAAATTGGCTAAATCAGAATCCTGGTTCCAACCACTACAGAACTTTTGGGACATCCTACTCTGAATCTAGATATGAACTTTGCAGCTGGAGCCATATTGAAATCTAACTGATTTCTAGTTAGAATGTGTCATTTGTAGAGCCATACTAATGCAGACCGGATTAGTTGTGTTGCAGCTAAGGCTGACTGGGCTATTTCTTACAAATTTATTCATAATTTATTCTTGCACAGAATGTAGCTCATTTTTCTATTGGTGAGTAATTCATGTACTATTATGACAATTTTCCAACATATTTGCTATTCCTAATTATTTGCCAACAAGTTTGGATACATTTTCTAGACTATGGCTTTGTGAACTGTTTGCTTTAGATACTGGCTATTCATATTGTGAGGCTGACCACATAAGTCACACGGTATTTTTTCTGCTCCCTGATTGGATGAAAAAGAAATATTTGAACAAGAAAAATAATGAAAACCAAATAATAAATATTGCCTTTCTTATACAGGTTTCAATGCTATAATCATTTGTTCTAAAATATGAAAACCTTTTGAGCTTCATAGACATTTTCATGAATACCTAGCAATCATTCAGCTGCCTATTGATAGTGAAAAATAAGATCCCATGAAGCAAAGCATTTTGCATTTTTATTTAGAAAATATTCACAGATCAGCCTTTCTTGCAACAGCAGCCATGTTAATGTGGACACTTCTAAACAAACTGACTAATTCAGACAGGGGTGGGCAAACTTTTTGGCCCGAGGGCCACATCAGGGTTCAAAATTTTATGGAGGGCCAGGTAGGGAGGGCTGTGCTTCCCCAAACAGTCTGGCCCCACCTCCTATCCAACCCCCTCCCACCTTCCGCCCCCTGACTGCCCCCCTCAGAACGCCCAATCCATCCAACCGCCCCTCCTTCTTGTCTCCTGACTGCCCCCTCCAGAGAACCCCCACCCAAACTGCTCCTCAGGACCTCCCCCTACCCTTGCTCCCTGTCCCCTGACTTCCCTGACCCCTATCCAGCCCGTTCCGCCCTGACAGACTCCCGGGACTCCCATTCCCCCCTGTCCCTGGCTGCCCCCTTAAAAGACCCTCACCACTAATCACCACCCTGGGACTCCGACCCCTATCCAACCCATCCCTTATCCAACCCCACCCCCCCGCCAGCTCCAGCCTACTTACCATGAGACTTCTAGCAGCGTGTTTGGTTCTGTTCAGAGCCAGACACGCTGCCCTGTGGGAGTGTGCACCCTCGCCCCCAGAGCACTGCGTTCACGGTGGCATGGCTCCGGGGGAGGAGGGAACCTGTCTGGCTTTGTGTGGAGCTAAATACGCTGCCCCGCGGAAGCATGCAGCGGCGTGGCTCCGGGGGAGGGAGGAAGGTGGAGGAGGAGCCAGGCAAACTCCCCGGGCGGGTGGCAGACAAGACTGTCCCGCGGGCTGGATGTGGCCCGCGGGTCGTATTTTGCCCACCCCTGAATTAAGAACACAATATAGTATTTAAATAGCTAATGTAATTGACTTTTTTCTACAAACTTAGATAGATTCTGCAATTCTAAAGAGTGGACACTTTCTTCTGCTTTCACAAATAGCTCACAAAACTCTTCCATGATGCAGTATTTCTCGGTGGGAAAAAGGGTCTGCTTAAACAGTTAATTTTTATGTTTCATCAAGAGTTATAGCATGCATCAAAATTAAAAGTACTTTATATTATCCTTACAGTTCCAACGGGACAAATTACTTTTTATATAATTAAATTTAATACTGCAGAATGAAACTTGTCAATCCAGATTATCATATCGAATTCTGTTAAAAGTGACTCCACACACACAAAGAAACATACTACACCATAAAAACAAAAGATAAAACAAAATCTTACAGCTATAATGGTGGTAATAGCTTGTGCTTTACATCATATTGTCAAAGAGCATAATAAAATCTGAGAGCTCCTCCAATCTCAAATGACACAGCATTTATGTATTTTATTGATTTAAGGTTTAAATACGATAAAATGAAAGAAATGTGCTCAAAATTAATTTAATATCATGAAAATAGGAGCCAAAATATTAATGAAATCTAAATCTAAGAGACAAGTTGGACTTCTTAGAACTGATTGCATTAAGAATTACATTATAGGGAAAGTAGGGAGCTATTCAAAAGGAAATAAAACTGCTGAAATAAAACCATGAGCTTTTCCTTTCCAGGTTTCTTACTCCCCTCATTAGGAAGGATTTGGGGGGCCTGGGAGAAGCCAACAAATATAGTCTCTAAACCACACAAAGTGAAGAAATGAGAGTTCCAATCTAATGGAAGAGTTACTTCTCCATGGTGTCTCCTGGTCTCCATTCTCCATAACAGTACTGCACCTCTACCACGGGCCTACACAAAAGCCTTGGGAGAAATCCTGGCCCCATTCACTTCTGTGGGGCCAGGATTTAATTTCTCATCACCACATAGATACCAGAAGAGAGCCTAGGTTCAGAGAAGAGCGATAAGGGTGATTAAAAGACTAGAAAATGTACCTTATAGCAGTGGCTCTCAAATTATTTATTTATTTATTTATTGTGTGTGTGTGTGTGTGTGTGTGTGTGTGTGTGTGTGTGTGTGTGTGCGCACGCAGACCACTTGAAAATTGCTGAAGGTCTCAGCAGTCCACTTAATGATCTTTGCAAATGTTGTTTGTACTGCAAGCTAACTATTGTAAAGCACTTTGGATAAAAGTGCAATATAAACCCCCCTAATAATAATGAACTTTTTTGTTCTACAAATAAAAGCACACAACTCATTTTAATATCAGGAGTCTTACCTTTATAATTCAATGGATGTGTCCTCTTTCACCACAGCAGTCCCCGAGCTGGGCTGGGAAGGAGTGTTGGGGGGTCTCTCCCTCTTTCTCCCACTGCAGCAGCCCCCAAGCTGGGGACTGGGGTTGGGAAGGAGGGGGTCTCCCCCATCGCAACAGCTACTGATCTGGGCTGGGAAGGATGGGGATCTCTCCCCGGCAGTGGCAGACCTGGAACTGAGGAAAGTCACCTCTTTCCCTAGTCACCGCAGCCCTGCACATTCCAAATTCCCCCCACCCCCTCTTCTCACCCACTCTATCCTCTATTCCCACAAGCCCACCACTTCACCTTACATGTGTGTCTTCTCCAGGGCCCAGGCACCTAATTCGTGGAGCAATGCCTGTGCAGCTCCACTGATTAGGTGGGTGGCCCTTCATTCTCTAATGTGCTGCCGCCAAGCCACGCACCTTAGAGAGAACTATCAGTGAATCACCTGAATGGAGTGGTTCGTGGTCCACAGTTTGAGAACCTGTGCCTCATAGTGATAGACTCTAAAATCCCACAGCTGACCCATGCCAGCTGATTCGGGCTTGTGGAGCTCAAGCTGCAGGGATACTTCATGGCTTGAGCTGGAGACAGGGCTCTAGGACCAGAGATCAAGCTCCAGTCCAAGCCCAGAAGTCTACACAGCAATCAAACAGCCCTGAAGTCTGAGCTCAATGAGCCTGAAGCAGTCAACACAGGCCAGCAGCAAGTTTTCTTTGCTGTATAGATATACCCAAACTGCTCAGTCTTTTTACGTTAAAAAAGAGAAGGTTGAGGGATGAGTTGATTACAGTCTATAAATATCTACATGGGGAACAAATGTTTAATAGTGGGCTCTTCAATCTATCAGCAAAGGGTATAATACAATCCAATGGATGGAAGTTGAGCTAGACAAATTCAGACTGGAAATAAGGTATAAATTTTTTATGGTGAGAGTAATTAACCACTAAGCAATTTTCTAGGTGTTGTAGTAGACCTTCTATCACTGGGAATTTTTAAATGAAGATTGGATTTTTTTTTCCCTAAAAAATCTGCTCTCTGCCTGTGTTTTACAGGAGGTCAGCCTAGATCAGTGATGGGCAACCTGTGGCCTGTCAGGGTAATCTGCTGGCAGGCCAAGAGACAGTTTGTTTACATTGACCATCCACAGGCACGGCCACCCACAGCTCTCAGTGGCCATGGTTCACCATTTTCTTTGATTTCAATTACAACACAGAATACAGTATACATGAAATTGTAGAAAAACATCCAAAATATTTAATATATTTCAGTTGGTATTGTGACAAAGTTCTGTCCTTGACTCCGTGGATCCTGAGTTTCCTGGTGGATTTCACTAGCCTCAGAGGCTCATTGTGACCTTCCACATAGCCCTTCTCTCTCTAGAGACAAGGATCACAGACTATTGAACCATTTTCACCATAAGCCAGTGAGGGAGGTGAGGAGAAGCTGTCCTTCATTGCACAGTCTCTGTTGTCTCCCAATCTCAGTGATTAATTAGGGGAGGCAGAAAGGGTAGAGCCCGGACCCACTCTCTACTCTGGGCTCCAGCCCAGGGACCCTAATAGTATCACCTGTGATGGCTGACCTTTTAGCAACAGAACACATACAATTCCCGAGGCTACTTCCCCACAGCAGTCCCCGCTTGTTCAAACTCCACTTCACCCTTACCTCAGGGCTTCCTTCCTTGTGTATGATAAGGTGTCTACTGCTCAGTCTCACCAACAGCACAACTTCCTCCCACTGCTCCTGACATGTGCACCTACCTGACTAACTGGGAGGTTTTTAACTGGTTTCAGCCAGCCCCTGATTGGCTTCAGGGGTCCCAGTCAGGCTAGCTGTTTCTACTCCTTTCTAGAAGGCTCTTCATTGGCCCCAGGTGTCTTGATTAACCTGGAACAACTGCTATTGGTACCAGGGATTTGTTTAGCCTGAGACTAACATATCTGTTCCTCATCACTTTTCTACAGCCATCTGGCCTTGCCCCATCACAGTATTCTATTGTTTAACAGTACGATTAAAAGTGTGATTAATCACGTTTAATTTTTTTGAGTTAATAAAGTGAGTTAACTGTGATTAATCAACAGCCCTACTTTTGAGAGTCTATGCTTTGCTCCCTGCACACATCATAGCTTAAATAAGGCTATGACTCATCTTAAAGAAAATCTGAAAACTCAATAGGGGTTTAAAAGATGTAAGACACAGTTCTGCCTTCAGTGAATTCTCTTAAAAACCTGCCAGTGTTTCCTTTTTTTAACTAGATAGTTGGTATTTGCAAGGTGCTTCCCAATGCAAATGTAGGGAATACTTAAGTGGCTTCAAAAATGGAAGTTAACGTTAATTATTTATCTAAGGATGACCACTGTATATGTCATATTATTTCTTCCTTTCATTTATTACTTTTGAACATAACATGTTTTTGTTCATGCTTCAAACATTTTATATTATAGGTGATCAGAGTACACAAGCATGTGGTAACCCCAAGAAAATGAGGTAGCAACAAAATTCTGCCCTTTGGTAAGAAAAAGAGAAATATTCTTGCTGCTATGAATTGTTACCATGTTTAGAGATATCCCATGCAAGCAATTCCACAAGGATGGGAGAAATCTGTTTTCTGCAGGAAATCTGTTTTCTGTCGCTGGACCTATGTCCCTCCCGGACTCCGGTGCCCTCTTACTTGGGGTGCTGCCCCCTGGCAGTTCCCCCTCACACTGTCTGTGGGTCTCCCCTCCCTGGGGAACTCCCAACCCTCTAATCCCCCTCAGTCTGAGCTATTGCCAGTCATCATCAAGCCCCTGCTTCCTGGAGCAGACTGCAGTGTAACCGCCAGTCATCACAGGCAAGGGGGTTTTTGGCCAGCTGCCTTTGCCTATGCCCAAGTACCTTTTTAGACCTTGCTATCAGGCCTGCATCCTGGGAGGTTGCCAGGACAGAGCTCCCCAGCTCAGCCTACCCCTTCCCCAGCACTGTTCCACCTTCAGTAACTTGTTGCACAGGCAGACAGGCCCTGCTCTCTCCAGCCTGGAAAGAGACCGCCTGAGCTCCTGGCTACAGCCTTTTATAAGGGCCAGCTGGGCCCTAATTGACCCAGCCACAGCTGTGGCTGCTATGCCCTCAGCTGCTTTCTCTGTTAGTCTGGGAGCTGCTTGCCCTCATCAGGGCTGTTTTAACCCCTCCAGGGTTGGAGTGGGTAACTATCCCACTACAGGGAGGATAGGAAAATTGTAAATAAGTTACACAAAGGGAAATACAAATGTGAGAAACAACACCCAGCCAAGGGAAAGTCTAAATTCATCCACATACAACAGGTGAAATTGATGAGTGTTGCATGAGGTTTTAGCATGCTGGCTTTACACAGCTGTACTGCCCTCAAGTTTGGGGGATGTACCTCCAGTATAACAGGCAGGATTCTCCTCAAATTTATGGAGACTAGCAGCCCTGGCCCCTTCACATCCTCATGTGGGGTGATCTCAGGATTCTGAGTTTGTATAGTTATGGCCCCTCCCCTGGCTTGCCTCTGACGGCCCCCACATCCTGCATTGATTTGCAGCTGGTGCAGATACACTCTACAGCAATCCCTCTCACGCTCTCTCCCCATTTTTTACACTTCCCCTATGGCATTTACAGGATGTGTAAGTCCTGGTTTTGGCTCCTCACTCCAGTCTGAATGTCAACCAAAAATACACATCATGTGCTGTAAATCACTTGCCCTCCTAGACTCACATTATAACCTTAGCTTCAGTTCCATCTCTTCTGCCCTCTTTTTGCTCCCTCAGGCTAGTATAATATATGAAATTATATAAAAATAGTGAAATTACTATAGTTAAAGCCTACATATACATACTTACACATAAGCAAAGGGAATGAACAAACCATTTTGTAGCAAAAACATCTCATTATCTTTTACTGTAATGGGGTAAATATCAATCTTTCTGTTCCAGCCCAACACTTTGTCATGTCATGCTTTGCTTTGCTATGTCCAACTTAACAGTAAGCATTTTGTGGCATGGAACTGATTTTTATTTGTTTGTAAAGTGCCATGTATCCTTTTGTTGCATAACATAATAATATTCACAGTGGCCAGAGCAGAAATCCTACTATACAGAGTTACAGCTTCATATGGAGCAAATACCACAAAACCAGTTCTGAAAGGGTTCACCTGAATAATCCTTTATCCTTATAAATTGCTTTATATCTACAGGATCTACACACAGGTCACAAACATTAATTAATCCCAGAACAGCCATGTAAAGTAAGTTAAAACTGGTTATTTATCATCGTAAAAGTGGTTCTTCAAGAATGTTTCTTAGGCTTATTCATTCATTCATTTCCTTTCACTATACTCTCTAGCATAATTCAAAAGAAGAGGGGAAGCAGAACTGAGGACACTTTGAATTGCTGCTTGTCCTAAAGAGGTCTGTGGGTGGACAGCCCACTTTCTGAACAGCAGAGTCACCATAACGTACTTCAGTGGTCCCTCCTATTGTCCCTGCTATTTACCCTTAGCCTCTTAAGTTAAGTGATGGTGCCAATGGCGTCGTGCTACAACATCCACTTCCTCAGGGCTGAGAAAGATCTCAGTATCAAGTGGGGTGCCTATGTTGCCTTTTCCAATAGAACAAGGCTGTTCAGTACCAAGAAAGCTTCTTTCTTCTACAGAGAGAATGGTGTTTCTTCAATACAAATATCAGTAAGGATCCACAATCACAGAGTCCTAAGAAACCAAAAGCAGCCTTGGCCCCAGTACCAGTAATGGAAGTCTCCTTCTGTAGAGAAAACATTCTCAATGGTGGTAAGATCTTGATGCCCACAGAAGAGCAGAGCCATGGCTCTACAGACGGAGATATTGATCTATCAGGCACTGACTTCTTTGGCACCATAGTTATCCCTTCTTGGTCTGGTATTGAAGCCAAAGGCAATATGTTCTGTCCCTTCACAGAAGCAGATCTATTGATGGATCTTTGTCAGACTTCCTCTGTGAGAAATGCACAGTGACTCTGTACCTACCAGTCTGGGCTCAAAATGTGATGACACAATACACCAATCAGTGATTCAGATAATAGGTTTCTTCCAGATAGAACAGACAAAGGGAATGCATGTCCAACTCTGGGCATATGGAAAGGAAAATCTTATGGAAAGCATCCTTTATTGTCTGGATTTCTGAAGGACTTAGCAGCCATTACCAAAGGTCATAGGACTCTGGGTCCAGAAAAAATTTTAAGATGTAATGACCCAAACTACCTGAAGAAAATGAACTATCTATAATGTAATGTATGACTATAATGTAATGTAATTTATTGATAACAATTAAGGGATTTTTATATTAACACCCCTTGTAAATCACTCCTATCACAAAAAAGTTCTTACACCTGCAGCCAGTTGCAAAAAGAAAGCAATTGAAATGGTTACAGTGATGAAGATGTTTTATAACCCTGATTCCAAACCAAATTTGAGGGGCACTGCCAGGAACTGATCTACAGAAGTTCCTTCAGCACACTGACACTGGGAGTGCAACTGCAGGTGTGAATACACAAACGATATCTTGAAGAAGTATAACACTTCATTTTACACTGGTGGATAAACAAAGACAACATGCAATTAAATAACTTCCCCAAAAACAGAGAGCAGCGGAGTCAAGTACAGAATCCTAGTATTTGGAATTCTTCCCCTCTGCTTTAACTACTAAACCACAAATAACTTTAACGAGCAGCTACCAGTTGCTGTCCTTCTATTTCTGATTAGAAAATAGTAAAAAGAATTATCCTTTGGTACATTCTTAACTTAAATTGTACAGGTGGGAAAAAAAAGCAAAGAAATGTACAACCTTTGACTAGGTGTTAAAGAGATCAGCCTCAATTATAACATGTACAGTGGAGAAGAATTCCTATTGATGGCATTTTTTTAAGTGGGAACTTGAAAATCTGAATGATCTCTTTAAAAGAAAGTGGCCTTTCTGCTCAAATAGTCAAAAAGAAAGCTAAATTTTATTTAAAAAAACAGTACAGTAGAAGCCAGAAGCTGCAAATGACATTTTGCCTTATCTTTCGTTAAACTAGGTAAAGGTGATAGAACATATATTGCTTTGAAGAACTTTAATAAATTAATTAATTTGTCCCTGGAATGTAATGTTGCTGCCCTGTCACTGTTGCTCTTGGTCCTGATAATAACTGCTATTTATTTGTGGGCTCACAAGCTATTTCCAGAAGAGGTTTACTTAATTGCATAAGTCTTTCCAGTAGCAAAGCATTCTTCCTTTTAATTTTTCTACAGAATGACTTTCAAATAACACATTATATCAATTGCAAATGAATTCCAACCTACTGGACATTTAAGAATTCAGAATCTCTGCCTGAGCATTGCTCAGGTTTAACTTAAATCCATGCACTTCAGAGAGCTTTGTTAAATAAATCCAGAACTCTTCACGGCTCTCAGATGTCTTGTATTGGCATCTGGCAGGAATAATTTTCCCCACTACCGTAGGGTTTTTTATTATGTTTTGTTTTCTATAACCCATGGCTTTGTTTACAACAAAGCCTTTAACTAGCTTTAAAAGACCAGAAGTGGGGCCACACAGACTGAGGATCTCACCTGCAGGGTCAGATTTTCAACAATATACGCTAGAACAATGAGGAGTCCAGTGGCACCCTGAAGACTAACATATTTATTTGGGCATAAGCTTTTGTGGGTAAAAAAAAAAAAACCCACTTCATCAGATGCATGGAGTGAAAATAGGTACAGGCATAAGTATACTGGCACATGAAGAGAAGGCTGTTACCTTACAAGTGGAGAACCAGTGTTGACAAAGCCAATTCAGTCAGGTGGATGTGGTCCACTCCCAATAATTGATGAGATGTCAATACCAAAAGATGGAAAATTGCTTTTGTTGTGAGCCAGTCACTCTCAGTCCCTATTAAAGCCCACGTTTATGCTGTTAAATTTGCAAATACGATTGTACCTCAGTGCTTGGCTGTAGACAAACCTCGATGCCAACTCTGCCCAGATATCTATACCAGTGATACCATCACAGGACCTAACCAAATCAGCCACACCATCACCGGTTCATTCACTTGCACGTCTACCAACATAATATATGCCATCATGTGCCAGCAATGCCCCTCTGCTATGTACATCGGCCAAACTGGACAGTCCCTACGTAAAAGGATAAAGGGATACAAATCTGATATTAGGAATGGCAATATACAAATACCTGTAGGAGAACACTTCAATTTCCCTGGACACACATTAACAGATTTAAAGGTAACCATCCTGCAGCAAAAAAACTTCAAGACCAGACTTCACAGAGAAACTGCTGAGCTACAGCTCACTTGCAAATTTGGCGCCATCATCTCAGGATTAAGCAAAAACTATGAATGGCTAGCTAACTACAAAAGCAGTTTCTCCTCTCTCGGTGTTCACACCTCCAGATCAGCTGCTAGAAGAGGACCTCATCCTCCCTGATTAGAGATAATAAGGTAGTTCAGCCTGATTGAACTGATCTTGTTATCTCTAATTTGGTTCTTGCCCACTTATTTATACCTGCCTCTGCATACTTCCACTGCATGCACCCGACGAAATGGGTATTAGCCCACAAAATCTTATGCTTCAATACTTTTGTTAGTCTTTAAGGTGCCACAGGACTCTTTGTTGCTTCAATTTAAGGGCAGCAATTTTCAACCAGCTCTACTCTATCACTCCATTGAAATCAAGGTAATATCTGGATTTATACTGGTGTATCTAACAAATTATAATCTTAAGGAAAATTCTTCTAAGTTATTTTATAATCTTCACAGTGGTTTGGTTTGATGTTATCTCTGAGTATTTTTAGCCATTCAAGAAAATGGGGTTTTCTCTCATAGGCCTCAACCTCTGAATTTGTCTCTTGAGTTTGACAGAGAAAAGAGTAGCTGGCCTAAGGCTTGACCAAAATTTATTCAGGCTTATGAAGGCTATAAGGGCCTCAACAAATGTTAAAGGAAAATTTTGTGGCTAAGGTTTTTGTTTGACCTTTGTACACTTCTGCTTTTCTAGGTCTAATGCAAGGGGGTGGGGGGGGGGTGAAAGTAGATTGCTAATTGCCAACCTTTGGTCACTGCTAACCGCAAGGCCTCATGAGGTCTTACACGTCATCGTTGCTTGCAAAATTTCCTTTTAGTCACCAGCTTGTTTGTTCCATAGGAAGTATCATAACGGAAGTTTGCTTGAGTCATTACTGTGGGTGTTTTATTGCATAAATAGGGATAGAATCCTTCGGTCCGATGGGCAACTCCTCGGTGGTCTTTGGACCGTCAAGAACTCGCCACCTTTTGCATGCAACTGTATTTTGTGGTATACTTAATAAAGGCCTCAAATATTTCTGATCAAACTCAACACATGTGGTTATTTTCCACAACAAGTTGTTTCTCCAAGCATATTCCTTCTACAGTCTTTGTGAATTGCTTTTGTATGATTCTCCAGATTTTGACCAAATATCTGTTAGTGACATCTTTGTGGGTTTTTCAGCTGTCCTAATTTTGGGAAGCCAGATGCAGTAGTTTAGTGTAATTATTATAAAGTTGAAACAAACAAAATTGAAACCATCATGCTCTGTAGTTGAGCACATCACGTGGCCCACTTCTCCTTTTTCATGCTTTATTTTCTTTTATACTTGCCATTTTAAAAAAGGAAAACATGGAATGCAAAAATGGGTATTAAAATAGCCTTATATTTTAGAAACAAATATAAACCAAAAAAGGAAACCAATGAAATTTGTAGTTGAAGCTGTCACTACTGTCCTTAATTCACCCTGACTGTGCCTACAGATATTACAAGAGTCTTAGGTCTTTGAATGTTTAAGAAGTCAGGCCAAATTCTGGCCTGATTTACACCCTGTCCAGTTCCATTGGCTTCAGTGGGATTGGATTGCCCAGGGCATCCTTTGAATAGGTTTTCAAGCATAAGGTTATACTGTCCCTGACATTCAGATTCAAAGTATTGTATATCTTTGAAAACCTGTGGCCTCTTATAAGGTGTGTGTGTGGTGGGGGGGAGAATACACTCTCCAAGCATGTCCCTTGCAGCATTACATGCCACTAAAATTCCCTGCCTTAGTTGCCCTTCTCTACTCACACCCAGGATCTTTAAAAGAATATTCCTCCTCTCCCGGGGTCTAATTTATTAAATATCATATGACCCCAAAAGCCCTCTTTCCATTTGGTCCACCCCTAAGTTCAGGCTTCATGGTCTGGAGCTGTGTAGTCCGGTCTTGGACTCCACAGTCTGCAAACTCTCACCTTAAGTTCAAGGTTTGCACAGCCATCTTCTGGCTGAATTGGCTCTCCTTAACCATGCTTGGACCCTCCTTTTAGATTCACTTGCCCAGTCAGCTGACCAATCCCTTGGTTCTTCCCAATTGGCTCTAATAACCAAACAACTGGTTTGGCTGGCTGAGAGAGAGTGAAGCTTTGTCCTTCCCACTTTACAGCTTCTAAAAAGAACAATGGCCTGGATTTTCTAGCTCCTTTCCCCTGCCAGAAACAAACGATTCTTTGGACCATCCACCTTTCACCAATGTCTGTTTGGATTATTCCTTCATCCCATACCCCAGACATCCGGAAGAGGGATTGCCTCCTTTGGCCATAAAGGGTCAGTACCCTCTTACATGTCTATTGAATCTAATTAGTTAAATGTGCATGGTAAGTGTAAATACTGTCTTTTTATGAGAGATGTCACAGTTCAGGGCAGCTGCACCTATATTCTCCCTCCATGGTCCCCCAAGGGCACCTCCATTTAAGCTCCCAGCTCTTCAGCTGTCGCTTCTCTTGGCAGGGATCTGCATCTCTCTCCCTCCTGACTGGGGTATTAAGGCTACACAGCTCCCTGATTTACAGTGGGATATTTCCAGCAAGTCCGACTACCTCAAAAGGCTAGCGTCTGCACTGTGCTGTCTCCCAAGGGGTCATAAACAGCATAATTGCCCACAATTACATGTTACCACACTAGTCTTTCTAAGCAAGCACATTTATTCACAAGGTCAAATCATTACAGGAAAACAATATACTAAAACAATAAATGAACCTACACACATGCTAAAAAGGTCACCAGAGGTCAGACCAGCTTCAACCTTGAGCATTGGTGGGTGTCAGTCCTTCAAAACCCACAACTTGGTTTTCTCTGTGGTTACAAGTTAATAACTATCTTAGATTTAGAACCAGAACCCAGTCTTGGCAGTTACCCTCTCCCTGGATATTCTCCAGGAAATGCACTTCACACTTATTGCCCAAAAGTCACTTTTGTCTTTAGTATTTTCAGTATAGTCCTTTGAACACACAGACTTCACATCTCCTACCTAGCAAGGTTACATGCAATCCAAGCCCACAATAATATGAATAAAATGACCTGAAAGATACTTAAACTTAATTCATTAATGTTCCCCAAGGATATACAGAAATTGCCATATCTGTCAGAAACAGAACTTCCAAGCAAAGATATATGGCATTATTCCTTTTAAAAAAAGTATGTATCTAACATACTTCATATTAGCAACTACAGGTTTTAGTTTATCATGTTTGACTTGGCAATTCATCCTTAATGTTATTTTAACATAACTTTTTACATCCAATATTATGCAACTCTAACACTCAAATCATAACTAGCAAACACAAAACTGAACAATAAATGCTTTCCTATCACAGTATCTTTCAAATGCTTTAAGTGGGACAAGAGAAACCTGAAGACAACCTATCTTCCTGTCACACTGAGGATGATGTTTGTTTCAGGGATGATCCTAAAAAGTTGTTAAGCTAAACAGTCTGAGACTTTGGCAGAGTAACATAAAGAAGTTTGAAAAATGCCTTCAGATGACTGCTCCTCTGACTGCTTGTCATTGATGATGGGAGCAATGAGTGAAATAAAATATATGACTGTGTTACATAGACAGTGAAAATTCTTTAACCACCATTAACACTTTCCAAGTCAAAATTCAGTAAATGTATCCCTTTCATCCATGTTACGCTTTTCTCATAAGAAATCTATTGTCCTAATAAGCAATACTAAACAAGTCAATAAACAGTATACAATATGCGATCCCATAACTGCAACTTTGGATCTCTTTCTGTTAAATTATTAGACATTAGAAACTGAACAGCTACTGTGACTGTCGATACTCTTATGGCCATCACTTTTACAAGATTATGATAAATTTTGTATGCCTTGTTAGGTACCATTAGAAAATGCAATAATCAGCTGAACATTAATATCCCATTGAAATATGTGTAGCAACATTATATGAGAAGTTATGAGATTCTACTGCATGATAGTTTCTGAAATATGTTGTAATTCCGGGTAACACCCACAAACCAGTTTCTCAGAGACAAAAAACACTGGCACCCCAGTCAGATATAAAAGAGCAATCACTGGCATAAGCAGCTGTTCTGCAGCAACATGTAAATGTAAACAAGAAATTACATTGCATCACAGGGACATTTCAACCCATATGTCCTCAAGGGACTATGCAGTGCTTACACTCCAGTGGTGGGTAATCCTTAAAGACGGGAGGGTGGTATAACAGAGAAAGACAGTGACCTCCAACACACCTCTCCTGCTCCCACCTCCCTGCTCATGATAACAGTGACAAAGAACTCAAAGAACTGAACTAAAGGTGGGAGTGATCCCTGGCTGAAAGGAAATCTAACCTCTGAACTACCACAACTTGTGATCAGAGAAAGATACTTGCTATAAATACTATTAGCTTATTAAAGTCTAGGAATTAGCTTACATTTTTATTTTTAAATGTTCTTTTGTAACCAATCCTGATTTTTATGCATTAGCACTTGTAATCACTTAAAATCTATCTTTCTGTAGTTAATAAAATTATCTTATAGTTTTATCTTAACTAGTGTGTTTGAACTAAGGTGTGTGAGGAACTCCAGTTGGGATAACAAGTTCGGTGCATTATCATTTTTCTTTGAAGAAATGATGGGCTTATTGTGAGCTTGTACTGTCCATGAGGGTACTATACACTACAAGACACACATGTCTGGAAGAAAGTCTCGGACAAGAATTTGTGGGTGCTGCCCTGTATATAATTCATGAATGGCTGGATATAGCATTCATGTATTTAGCTGGGAGTGAATTGGCTTGCTGAAGGCTGCGTGAGCCGGCCAGATGTTGCTGTCTGATAGCAAAGCGGTGTAAAATGCACTCCAGACTATAGAGTTAAGAGAACATCATTGTCCAGCAGTCCAGATTATGCCCTGAGGAATGTCATAGATGCCTCTTCTAAAACTTAGTCTACTGAGTACATCTAAATCATTGGGGTTCACTCTGTACTCCAATGTCTTCTCATAATGCAGGAAGACAAGGCTGTAAACAATAAGAGGCAAATCCCTGAAGATCTCTCATGCACTGGTTCCCCACTCCATTCTGTTGGTTTCCTGCACTTCCACAAATTTCAAGAGGATTCTTCTTAAATGGGGTAACTGACAGAACCCAGGTCATTCCATAGAAAGTTTTAGTCCCATGTCAGTTTACATAGGGGTATGTGTTGTCTTCAGCACTCATCCCTCAGCTGTTAGTGCAATGGCAGAAATGCTGGTAATGCAGACATGGGAATCCCCTCCAAATTGCTGTAGTAATTCAGGATTCCCAAAGGACATAGCTTTGAAGGACACATTATGTCAAGGGCATAGTTACTCAAATCAAAGCAGGAGTTGGTCCTCAGGGCCGGGGGAAGAGCACCAGGACAGGAAGTCTCCTCACAATGGGAAGGGACAGTGCAGAGAGCTTGTAAATGTGTTGCAATCCCTGCCCTTATCTGGTGTTGATGTCCTACAATGGTCTGGAAGCAAGGAAAAACTATGGCAATGAAGGATCAGGCAAAAAAAGGTCTGGCAGTGGCTGTAGCCCAACAAGAATTTGCTTAAGAATACTGGAAGAAAAAAAGAGCTCAAAGAGAAGAAGACAATGAGGAACAACATGGGTAATATTTTCTCTCTCTTATTCTAGTTAAACAACACTACAGGACCTCTGATGTGAGAGATGGTATTTGGAGAACTGTAGGATGGAATGTTGGGTCCTGAAGGTTCTATGTCAGCTGGGCAGTAAAGAATGGGAACACCTAATAAAAAGAGGTAAGATGCTCTTTTGCTGAATTCCAGCGCCTCAGCGTCCTGAGTTTTCTCTCAAACTGACCTAGATGAGTATTTCTCTACCATTGTGGGAGCCTTGGGCACTGGTGCACTTTGGTCCCACCTATTTTCTGCCTGTGGCACATAATAATCTAGTATCCTGTGGGTTGTAATACTTTGGTCTAATTTTGGTTGTTGGGTTTAGTGTGGGTTTGGTTGTTGGGTGCTAGGTCGTGATGGTGGCCTGTGATATACAGAAAGTAATACTAGATGATCTGGTGGTACTTTCAGGCCCTACAGTCACAGAGTTTATGACCAAGAAAAAGCAAGCATAGCCAAGTGAAGGGTGACAAAAAGAGGAGATGACTCATCAGAACATTCCTTAACCCAAATGCCATCCTAGCACAGTGATGAGGCACTGTATTCCTGAAAGTATGGCCAGCTTCCTCCACCTTAGGACCATGGAACCTACCTCCCCATCAGCACATGAGAGACAAAACCTTTCAGCTTTCACTGAAGTCTGCCACCTCCTTCCATCTTTAACAGCTGGTGTACAACCCACAACAGTGAAAATCTGCATTGGTATTTCTGGGATTTGCATATGAAGAGTGCCAGGATTCATATGATCTGGAAGTGGACACATTTGTGCTGCACCACTACCTTTTAACCCTCTAATTATTCCCAGGATATTAGTCCACTCTTCACATCCTGTTCCAAAGCCTAGATATTTGGATATCACTATTTGAAACAATCTGTCTTTGTGTGAAATATATGGCAGCCTGGTTGGGATCTGATATATGATTCATTAATAAAAATACCAATTATATAAATGTATCCTTTGTTTCTCCTGCCTTCATTTTAAAACCCTTTTTTGTAATCTGATTATATTGTCTTCCCTACATTCCTGTGTCTGGTTCTCAGCTCCCAAAGGACTCAGATACAATACCACTGCATAACTAGCAGAATTAGAATCTAGAATTCTCTGCAGGCAGCTCTCCCTTTCTGTGCTTGGGTAAGGGGAGCAAGGGAATGGAGACATTTGCTGCATCAATCAATAATTCATTTAAAGTAAATAAAAATAAAAAGTGCTATTGTCACCACAGATTGGACCTAAGATCTGATTTACGACGGGAATTCCAAGGGTTGCATCAAATCTGACCTCTCTTTATGATACATCAGAGTAAGAACTTACAGTTATAGAGTTTAGCTGTCTGCTGATATCTGTAGGTGGCAATTTAAAAACATGCCAAAGACTCAAAGATTATAGCACTATGAATTCGGGGTGGTGGGGAACTGCCACGATATCATAACATTAGTCTGTGTCTTTGTGTGGCAAACAATGGAAAATTCATTTTATAAAAGCAATAACGAGATATGGGCCAGAAGCAAGAAACATCTGTCTGATCTTCCTTTCTTTCCTCCTCCCTCCAAGAAGCTTGCTGGTTTGGATAAAACGGGGCTGAGATTCAAATGACCCCTATTTTGCTTCTGCAAAACTGAATCCTTACTGATGAGGATTTACAAAAACAAAAACTAGGTTGCCTCAGCCAATCTGTAGTAATAAGACACTTCAGGTAATTCTGAAAATACGTACAGGTATTTAGGCTGTAGTGTCATGCCCTACAATGCAACTGTCTGATATGACCATACACCTTTTCAAGTGAGGCCTTGTGCTTTTCTTTATGATTTTAATTCAGGGAGTCTGTATAGTGCTTGTTCAATGGCTATGAAATGGGCAGAAAGTTATATATCCATTTCACAATAAAATACATTGCAATGACATAGGAGGCTAGTGAAAATATTAGGGTGGGGGACAAAGCCCACCCCACAATCACCCTGCAGTGGCAGCTCTTATCCTATGAGTCTTGGGATGGCTTTCTGCTCTCACCCACTGGCTCTTGCCACTCTCAGTATCATTTGATGCACACTTTCACTCACATGTGGATCCCACCGCACCCACTTCCTGAACCAGGTGCCACTAGATGTGGGGCCTCAGGATCTCCCATTCTGTCCCCAGGACTATCTGTCCTTCCCAATCACCTCAGGATCTCCCTCTTCCTCTTCCCCTCCCCATGATCCTCTTAGGATCTTTCCCTCCTCCAAACCATTCTTCCCCCTCATCCTGTCAGGATTCCTGCTTTCCCTGGGACTGTCTTCCCCCACCTCAGTCATCTCAGAATCCTCTTCCAGGATGCTCACGCTGTCCCATTCCGACACGTGGGTTCTCTGCTCTGCTCCTCACCTGCATCATCTACTCCTCTTGGGAGCCCCATTCAGACAGCTCCCTCCCACTCATCTGCTGGGGTCTCTCAGCGCCATAGTTCCCCTTCCCCCATGGCCCACCAGAGGTGGTAGAGCTTTGCACAATTGGCACTTTCCAAATTTCAGCTTTCCCAGAAAGGGCTGCTCAGGAGCTAGTGCGACCTGCTAGGACTGAGAAATCTACCTCCACCTGCTGGAAATCTAGGGTGATGGCAGGGGCCATCTGTCAAGAATGCCCTGTCCCCTTCCTGTCCCTTGTACTGCTGGATGCAGAGCTTTGCCTACTAAGCAGGGCATGTAAGTAGACGGTGACAAGAAAATGACAAGGCATAGACACATTTGGGGGAGCTGAGACACTTCTACCCCTACCCACCTGCTGCCTATGCACAATGGAGCTTAAACTTTGCCTAAACACGGACTGAGGCTGGTCTGTCACCCTGTGCTACCGAGGTCATCTTTTAGCAAGGAATGAGAGGTTAACTCTCAGGTTAACTCTCAGTTAACTCTCAGGTTAACTCTCAGGTCAGGCCCAAGGTTAACTAGCAGAGGAGAAGTGGCTGTATGTGATTAGCGGATCTCATACAATTACTGTTAGGACCAGAGATAAAGAAAAAAGCAATTTTCGTAGACAATATCCTCACCTCAAAGTCAGAAACACTGACTCATGTCTTATCATTAACATTAAATATATGGTTGTCATGCACATTAGTTTCAAGCATGATTAAAAATGCAGGCAGTACCTTTTGCTTCTGAATTACAAATATTACCCACCAACATGCTGATGGAGCCTCTTTGGATTACCCTATACTATAACCATTGATATAGGAACAAAAATCTCCCACCTTCTCTAGAAATTAAAAAACGGGGTGAGTAAGCCTGTAGCCTTCTAAGTCTGACCATCCTTTCATTTGTTTCTCCATTAATTACAGACATTTTCAATGTCAAACAAATTATTGGCTTAAAAATAATTGTCACTGGGGAAAGAAGGGAAGCAAAACAAATCAATGATAATGGACATTTTCATTTAATTCAACCCCAAAGCAATAAAAAAGAATTAATATTGGCATGCTCTCACACCCTCCCTTTGCCTTATATTAGCTCACTTCAACCTTATTAATGGAAGATAAAGCCTGAAGCTTTGTTTACACAGCAAAAGAAGTAATGATGACATTGACAGCAAAGAAACCAATATGTCTGGGAATATGTGGTGGGACAGCTACCCCACACTGGTATGTAAGGGGTTAAAGCCACCCTGATGAGGCTGTACAGGAGGCAGCCAATAAGGAAAAGGCTTGTAGTGTCAGCCAATTAGGGAAAGGTTCACTGGAGGAGCCAATCAAGGCCAGGCTGGCCCATATAAAAGGGACTGCTGAGCAAAGGAAGGGGAGTCACTCCTTGTAGTTCAAGGGAGGAGGACTGTGGGATTACAGTGGATGAGAAGCTGGATCTGAATCAGCAGCATGCCTTTGTTGCCAAGAACACCAACAGCATATTGGGCTGTATTAGTAGGAGCATTAGCAGCAGATCTAGGCAAGTGATTTATTCTCTTCTATTAGGCACTGGTGAAGCCACACCTGGAGTATCATGTCCAGTTTTTGTCCCTCCCCTACACAACAGAAGGGATGTGGACAAATTGGAGAGTCCACTGGAGGACAATGAAAATGATTAGGGAGCTGGGGCTCAGGAGTTCTGAGGAGAGGCTGAGGGAACTGGGGTTATTTAGTCTGCAGAAGAGAAGAGTGAGGGCGGAGTTGATAGCAGCCTTCAACTACCTGAAGGGGGGTTCCAAAGAGGATGGAGGTAGGCTGTTTTCAGTGGTAACAGATGACAGAAAAGGAGCAATGGTCTCAAATTGCCGTGGGGAAGGACTAGGTTGGATATTTGGAAAAACTCTTTCACCAGGAGGATGGTAAGGCACTGGAATGGATTACCTAAAGTGGTGGAATCTCTGTCAAATCAGGTCTTAAAAAACCTCTAAGGACGAAGCCCTGCCTGGGATGAGTTAGTTGGTGTTGGTCCTGCTTTGAGCAGGGGGTTGGACTAGATGACCTCCTGAGATCTCTTCCAACCTTAATATTCTATGACTGGCTGCTTACAGGACTGGAGCACCATGGACAGACAGAGCAGTGCTGGGCAGAGTCAGCAGAGTATGAGAAAGCTCCAGGCTGATGGCTGCCAAACTGAAGCCCAGATAAAAGGGAAGAGGAGTTGCTGGGGCTGCAGGGAAGTGGCCCAGGAAAGGAGATGGTGGAGTTAGAGGAGTGGCAGTACATGGCAGCCAGCTATGGGGTCCCTGGGTCAGGGCCCATAATAGCAGGTAGGCCCAGGCTCCCTCCCCCTTTTTGCTCCCACTGGCCATTCAGAGAAGTGGCTAGTACACGGACTGCAGTATGCCACTGAGATGAGTAGCTAGAACCTGGACTACAGATTGCCTTTGAGGCAAGTGATTGGACTGAGAACTGTCAGTCCCCCTGATGGGGGAAGGAATCAAGTGGGGCACAGGCAGAGGGCTGAGTCCAGAAAAGGACAATTCAGTCCTGGACGTGGACACAGAAGTGACAGTGGGTGAGACACCACCAGAAGAGGACTCACTGGCAACCTTGAGCTAATTCCCAGGATGGCCAGCAGGAGGCGCTATGGTGGTGATTTGAACTCCATCACAGAATGATATCACACTTTATATTAAGATCACAAAGAACACTTGCCTAGATGAGTTGGAAGCATAGCCCATTCATTGAGCATGCTTTTCTTCATCTGAACTGGAAAGATAAAAGGCTACCATTTAAACTTGAAATGGTACTATTAATCCCATGTATTCATTGAAAAGATTTTTTAAAAGGTATGTGATTAATTATAATACCAGACTCTTACATTCGTTTTCCAGCAATAGTGTAAAAAAAAAAATGGGCACCTCTTTTTGGTGCTCCCAAATCTTGGCACCCTAGGTGGCCACTTAGTTCACCTAGTGGTTACACCGGCCCTGTTTCTGGGTAGGAAGGCAAGGCAAGGCAGCACAGCAATCTTGGCAGCAACCAGGAGGCATGTTTCTTTCTCAGACAAATTCCTTTTCCTGTTGGGGCCTTTATATACTTCAGGTACCTGTAGTAGGGAGGCTGCCCCACTCCGGCAGAACAGGGGTTAAAAGCAGCCCTGGAGGAGACTGACTGGGAAAAGAAGTGAGAGCAGCTGAGTGAGTAGCCGACCACAGGTGTGGCCAGCTCAATCAGGGCCCAGCTGGCCCTGATAAGAAGGCTGTGACCAGGAACTGTGAGGTCAGTCTCTCTCTGTAGCTTTAGAAGGACCTGGCTACCTGAGAGCATGGTACCTGAAACAGAGCAGAGCAGAGCAGAGCAGGGATAGGAAATAGGGCAAAGGAAGCTGGAGAGTTCCAGCCCTTATTGGAAAACCTCCAGGCTGCAGGCCTTGGGGAAGGCCTACACAGGTACTGGGGTTGCAGAAGTGCAGCCTGGGACTGCGCAGAGAAAGCTGATCCTAATCCCCTTGCCAATAATAAGTGGCCATTATAGACTGCAGTCTGCCCCAGAGACCAGGGGCTAAATGATGACTGGCAGTAGCCACTGAGACAAAAGGATTGGGGTTCCCCTGGGAGGGGAGATCCAGAGTGTGGGGGCACTGCCAGGGGGCAGAAACCCAATGTAAAAGGGCACTAGGGTCCGGGAGGGACACAGGGGACTAAAGCAGGTGAGACACTGGCTACCAGGAGGTGCTCTGAGTGCTAGAGAGCTAATTCCCAAGACAACTAGCAGAGGTGTCGCACTGGTGAGTCATGGGTTCATTACAGTACTCACTGAGAATGCTGCCTGTTCATATAATCAGGGCCAGGAGTATAGCTACTTTGGGCCTTAACACTAAGCCTCTTGGTTAGGCGGGCCAGTTCAGTTCAGTGCAGCAGCTAAGGATACTACCCAAGGACCTGGGGTCCTGACTATGTGTATACATACAATACATCATCCATTTTTAGATTATTTAGCAAGATAAGACCATTAGTCTAAATAAGCCCAGTGAAACATTCATTACATAGCTAGATATTGTGATGGGGCAAGGCCAGATGGCTATAGGAAAGTGCTAAGGAACGGATATATTTGTTCCAGGCTAAACAAATCCCTGGTACCTTTGGAACCAAATGGCAGTTGTTCAGGTTAATTAAGACACCTGGGGCCAATTAAGAACCTTTTAGAAAGCAGTATAAATAGCTAGCCTGATTGAGACACCTGAAGCCAATCAGGGGCTGGCTGAAACCAGTTAAAAAACCTCCCAGTTAGTCAGGTGGGTGTGCATGTTAGGAGCTGCGGGAGGAAGTTGTGCTGTTGGAGAGACTGAGTGGTGGACAACATATCATCTAGAAGGAAGGAGGCTCTGAGGTAAGGGTGAAGTGGAGTTTGAAGAAGCAGTGACTGCTGTGGGGAAGTAGCCCAGGGAATTGTATTGTGTTTTGTGGATAAAAGGTCAGCCATCATAGCTGATACTATTAGGGTCCCTGGGCTGGAGCCCGGAGTAGAGGGCGGGCCTGGAATCCCCCCTTTCTGCCTCCCCTAATTAATCACTGAGATTGGGAGACAACAGAGACTGTTCCAGGAAGGATGGCTTCTCCTTGCTGGCTTATGATGAAAATGGCTCAATAGGCTGTGACCTTGTCTCTAGAGAGCGAAGGGCTATGTGGAAGGTCACAATGAGCCTCTGAGGCTAGTGAAAATCCGCCAGGAAATGCAGGATTCACGAAGATAAAGACAGAGCTTTGTCACAGTATAAACAAGAATACATAATTATTCACATAATTCATGCAGTCAATTGTTTGGTGGGAATTAATTTAAAATATGCCATCCATACAATTTTAAAGAGTAATTCAGGCATATTTCTAAAAGGCTGATTCATCCGTCATTAAAGCAAATGGAAGGATTCAGTTGGAGTTGGATCGAGCCTTTAAAAGCATGTGGCCAGATTCTGAGTGGCAAAATACTATGGTTTACTGGGCCTGACCCAGCATCATTGAAGTCAATGGAATGACACTCCCATTGACTTCAAGAGGCTTTGGATCTGGCCCACAGTGATGAAGATACTATAGCTCAGATGTGGTACCTTTGATCATTGTTCTTAGTGGCAGCTATGTGAAAGAGACGTTTTGATGTTGGTGGTCACTAGAAGATCCAAGAATCACTGTGCAGCAATGATTTTTTTTGTTACACAAACCAGCAACTTCCTATTGCCTAAACTGATTAAGACATATGCAATAAACTAGACACCAATTGTCCCACATGTAAAATAAAAATAATCAGTTCAGTATGCAAGTACAATTTAAAAACAATTAGTGCTACAAAAATTATCCCTAGCCCTATACTTATTATTTTATACATCCAATATGCAGTATATATTGATAAATAATGTTTCAGTTTGCTTTCCCTGTACATCAAGTTCTTACAACCTAGTCTGTTCTAGTCCCATTTTAATCTAAGACTGTTGTGGGGGAAAGGCTCTCTAGGACATTTACACCCAAGGAGGGGAAGATGTAGGACTACATGTGGGCCATGTACAGAAGCTGTAGCTTTCATTTTCACATCAACTGATTGGCATGCTCACACAGTTTAATTCCTCAACTGCAGTTAACACTATGGGAGCAGTATGCTTTGAGTCATGACATGAAAACTTAAATACAGAAATCAATCGTCAAAGTGTTTTAATAACTAATACAAAATGTAAGCAACATTACTACTGAGAAGCACTGTAGTTTAATAGATAGGACATTGGACTGGGATGCTGGAGATACAAGTCCTCTTCCTGTCTTTGCTGCTAATCTGCTGTGTAATCTCAGACAACTCAGACCATTCTATTCCCCCTCCTATTCATTGTCTGCTTAGATTTCAAGCTCTTTGTGACAAAGACCATCTATTTATTTTGTGTTTGTACAGTGCCTAGCTTCACTGGATCTCTAACTGCTAAAATAAAAAAATGGATCAGATATAATATTGTATAACACTGGATATAAAATGATTCAAGCCCTTGAACAAATGCAGTAGAAGTAGTTGTATTATTTGCTCCTTAAAACAGTGGCACTTCATAATACCTGAAAAAGTTATAGGAGAGGAAAATCAGTGATGGCTCAATCTGTGCATTACTATAAAAAGTAGGATGCCCCGAAATAACTTCACAGTACAATCAAATCAAATATTACAGAACATTCCCCTCACGCGAGTTGAGGTTCCATCCATGAAACGTCCCAGAATTTTTTCCCACAGCTTCATGGTTTGTTTATTGCCTTTTAGGCTAGTAGCAGCATGTTTTTTGGTCACTGTTGTTGGCAAATGATTTAATAGGGACCTTAATGGAAATACCTCAAAATGCTATCAATTTCTTAGTTTATTTCACAGTTATCTTATTGGTGTCTCTGAGAATAGGACAGTGTCTCAGGAAAGAGAAAAATCACATTTTTCTCATTCATTACCATGCTGATTTGTCCATACATCTTTTTCTTTTTCATATTGACAAGGCTTCCTTGTGTACCTAGCACTTTATTACAAGTTTCAATTGACTTTTCTTATCAACAGTCAGCAATGAGGAGGTGGTGCTAAACAGAAGTAAATCAGAAGTTGTATAAAGTACATCAGACAAAAATCTGGCAGACACAGCTATGCAAAAGACAGCTGAGGTCAGCCAGATAGAAATGAGACTGTTCTAACTGTGCTTTAAGAGATGTGCTGTCAATTAAGCATTTTTCACATTTCACTGATTTATGGCTTGATTAGACATGCAAATCGACTAAGCCACAATTTTGTCTCAGAACTGAGTTGGGTCTTGCTTGTAAAGAAGAGATCAAACCCTGTCTTAACCATACTCATAGATCCTTTGCTTTTAAGACCAGATGGGACCTTCCAATCATCCAGTCTGACCTCCTGTATATCACAGGCCAACAAATTTTACTTAGGTACTCCTGTATTGAGCCCAATAACTTCTGCTTGATAAAAAGAAATCTTCCAGGAAGGCATCCAGACTTGATCTGAAGGCAGCAATAGATGGAGAATCCACCATTGCCTTGGTAGTTTATTCCAATGATTAATCACCCTCACTGTTAAATATTTGCCTTATTTCTGATTTGAACTTGTTTGGCTTTAAATGATTCACTTACTACAGAATCATAGTATAACTGTGAGATTTTGAAGACTGTGACATGATTCTATGGCACAGGTGAAGGACAATATGAGCCCATTTACAAAGACAAAACCAGACTATGGATGGTTATCAGCTATTTGGATATGATATTGTACAGTTGTTTTCTACTGCCTTAATTACACAAGCACAGTATCTTCTGGAACTGTGTAATTCTTTGTGGGCTAGGCTGTCTCTCTTAAGCACAGCACTATAGTGGGGCCAGCACAGAACTACACTGCCTCAGGGGAATCCTAGGAAGGCTAGCGTATGGATATGTTCCCTTGGGATACCTGTGCAAGCTGGTGAGGAGGCAAGGTTATGGTCATGCCTGTTTCGATCACTCTCACCCCTGAGAACAGAGAAATGCAATTGCTTGTGGCCTTGGCATGACCACAAGAAAATTTCCTTGTACCCTCCAACATATCCTTATCTACTTGGCCAAAGAACAGCCTGGCCCTGTGAATGTCAGACAAACTGAATCCAAGTAAGTAATTTAATACAAAAATATACTCAGTAAGCCATTCTTAAAGTACATGCTACAGATTAATGATGACATATAGAATGTCAGGGTTTTATGCTGCTGTCCATCACCATAGTCTCAGAATGAGTGGAATGTGAAAATCAATAGCAAATTACTCAAGGAACTTGATGGAATGTGACTAGGCTCACCTTTCTTTTGGGGGTAAAAACTGTACTTGAGTAATTTTTGGTATGTTTGTTTTTTTCTGTTGGCAATTTTTTTCAGGTTTTTATTTATTGTATTTTTAGCGGTGTATATTAATGTTCAGAGTGTCATTCTTGGTCTTCAGAAAAGGCTTTTTTTAAGGATGAAAGTTTGGCAACTTCTTTAAGGACAGTGAGAATCCGGATTCACCAGATCCCCTATGAAGGTTTGTTCCATAGCTGGATCCTATTGATTTAGAATGATTGGCCCCAGCTCTCATCAGTGGCTCTGGGCTTGGCAATCTCCTTTGTCCCAAAGGAGTGCAGCTGTCATTGTGGTTCATAGATAGACAGAAATTTGGCCTTTGATATAGCTGGGGCTTCATCCATAAATCTTTTTAAAAATTAGGACCAAAGCCTTCAATTGGCATTGAGGGCTGACTGTGAGTAGCTAGCAGGACTTGAACACAGGCCTGATGGTCTCACTACAGCCTAGATTGAAAGAGGCAGGCAGCCACATTCTGTACTAGCTGGGGTTTTTGCATTATCATCACATTCAGCTTCAGATAAAGTGAATTACAGGAATTCAGCTTGGATGTGGCAAACACATGGATCATTGTGACCAACTTCTCTTCCAGAAGAAAGGTGTGAAGTTTTCTATTCACTGGAGATATTTTTGACACTGATGCTACCTGATCAATGAGGAGTCAAACGGGACCACACGACATCATACCACTCTGATGAATGGAAACAGTGAAAGGTGGGGATACTATCTTAGCTAGTTCTTCAAATGTTTTTCCCCTTCCAACCAGCAACACTTTGCTCTTACCCAGGTTCAGCTTGAGCAAGCTGCTATTCTTCCAAGAGTTGATTTCCTGTTAACATTCAGACATCTTAATGTAATAGCAAAAATTTGCTGACCTACATATAGGCCACCTACATCTTCATCATTAACTGCCTCATCCTCTGGAATGCACCCAAGGAAAGGAAACTATGTATACTAATAACATAACTACTAAATACATTATTCAAATACATGTATTAGAGAGCACTTACTTTGTATAATACCTAAAGCAATAAAGACATATTGAATCATTATGACAATTAAAGTAATATAAGTAAATAGAAATCTCAGCTTTGTAGTTCAGCCCTAACTGTATAACGAGCTTACCCAAAATCCTAGATTCAAGCACTTCTAAGATTTGGGGACATTGGGATCCAGAGTTGAGGGGTTTGGTTTTGTTTTGTTTTTGTTCTGTGTTGGCCTGCTAGGGATGGTTTGGTGTGACTTGGAGGCATAGATGCTTTCTTCCAATCCACTGCCACCAATATGAACAGTGACCTGAGAGTGCTCCTGCCCACAGAAATACATGGATTATGAGTAAGCTGCAGCACAAAGTATGTCCCTAAGAAAGTCAGCAAACCTTCAACAAGGTGTCCACCTTAACAAATGCAGAGGGAGAAAAACAAGGAGACATCTACTTGAAAAGTATTATCAGAGTCCTCTAGGATTTTGTAATCTCTCTTCTCTTCAACTCTCCCTCTGGGGCCCTCCTTTCTCCCTCCTGTGCTTTTGCCATCACTTTCCCTCTCCCTACTGTCAGGTGCTCATTCTCTCTTCCTTTCTCAGGTTACCCTGAATCTCTCTCCTTCCCCAGGTCTTACCTCAGGATCCTTCCATCCCCAAGATCCTTACATTTTCTCTGCCATCCTCTGAATTTCTCCTTCAGTTCTTTCACTTCCAAATCCTCTCTCCTCAGAATCCTGGTAATTCAACTCTCTGTCCACATCTCAGTTCTTCCACCCTAGGATCACTCCTATTCATCTCTTTCCTGCAGGATCACTTCAGTGCTTTGCTCATTCTTTTTATAATCTCCCTAGTTAACCCATCTCACTAATTTGTCTGTCATCCAGATGTATTTTTTTCTCCATCACTGGGATTTTTAAAGGAGTTTAAGAGCAGTTAGGTACAGAGCACCAATTGAAAATCAACAGAAAATAGGTGCCTATTTCTCTTAAGCTCTTTTGAAAATCCAAGCCCAAGTCACACACCCATGAGGACCACCACAGATCATCTAGATTCTTCTGCCCACTCATCCCACTGCTGCATCTCTCTCATCCACTCCCTCCTCAAGTTTTCCCTGATTGATGTATCACTTCTATTTCATCTTCCCCTCTCGAGGATCTGTCTGACCCAAGGGTAATGCATGATTACAGCTTGTTGGAAATTGCAAAAATAAGGTCAAAATTTAAACAGAATGTTGCAACATTATCTAAAAAATTAATCCGATTCATATTAGATACAGAGATAGATTTTCACTTCAAGATATTTTGAGATTTCAACTTTTTGTCTCAAAAGAATCTCTGAGATTCTCAAGGGAGGGGAAAACCCATTTCTTTCCCAGCTCTACTCATGATTTCGAGCTTTCCTCACCTCTTTTCCTGGTCACTGAAACTTCATTATTTAGGAAGGAGGACTAAGTCTGCTGCTAACAAGGGAGAATTAGGGGTTGAGTGTGGCACCAACTGGTGCCCTCTCCTTTCTCCACTCACCAACAGTGAACATAGACTACAGTGAGGTGGAACAGAGCAGAAGAGGAATAACAGTTCCAGGATGCCCAAGAGGTGCCAGGGTGGCCTTCAGTGGTGGGAGGAGTAAACAGGTCAGAGAAAAATGCAGCCCATAGTCCTGAAAGCCCCACACCCTATGCAGCACTCTATGGCTGGAACTCCATGGCAAAAAGAAAGGCGAGTTGGACCCAGCTGCCTTTTTCAGGAAGATTCTGATGCATATGACTCTGGACCAGCCATCTAAGGGGAAGAACAGAGTAGCCAGTTATGGTCATAAGCACGGACTTCTAATGGTGTCGGGGGGTCCTCGACCCCGACTCTGCCCCTGCCCCAACTCCACTCCATCTCACCCCCATTCCAACCCCTTCCCTATAGTCTTAGCCCTAACTCCATATCCTCCTTGCCCCTCTTCTGACTCCTTCCCCAAATCTCTGCCCTTAGGGTTTGCTCTAGGCACCAGCAAAGCAAGTACGTTTCCAGGGGTGGCATTCCAGCGCCAGCCATCCAACACAGGTGTCCCAAAACCCTGACTGCCCGCCACCTCACTGTGTCATCCAGCATATGCAGCACTCCTGTGCCGAGTTTCACAGCTGGGGGAATTACAGAAGCCTGGTGGTGGGTGCCTGAGTCCCAGGTCTCTGTCCTACAGGCTCTGTGCTGAGCAGACCAGCATTCCCTACCCAGCAGGGCTGGGCAGAGAGGGCGCTGCCTATGCCTCAGCAATCCCCAACAAGGAAGTGACCGAGGAGGAAGCAGCTGGAAGACGCCAGCGTAAGGGCTAAGAATCCAGTCCACAGCAGGTGGGAGTCTCCCCTCTACTAGCCCAAAAAAAGGTGGGGGAGAGGGGCGGCCAAAAATGTTTTCGTTTGGGGCCACAAAAAACCTAGAGCCAGTCCTGCCTGCCCTGGCTCCGCCATCTTCCCTGAGCGAGCCACATTCCCACGCCTCTCCCCTCCGTCCTGGAGATTGTGACAACTCTTTGGTGGCCGCAAGAGCTGGGAGGTAGGCAGAGGAGTGGGGATGCAGCACACTCCAGAGAGTACGTGGAGCCCGAGGGGAAGTGGGGCAGGGACTTGGCTGCCAGTGGGTGCAGAGCACCCACTAATTTTTCCCCATGGGTGATCCACTTGCAGAGCACCCACAGAGTTGGTGCCTAGGGTTATGGTTGCTGAAACAAAAGCAATATGCAAAATTTGCAGAGTGTAATAAAAAAAGTATAAAAGTATATTTTAAAATAATAATAATTTCATTAAACTACCACTATTTAGATCTTACTTCCCTTCCCTTATCAGACACCTAGCAGCTAAATCCAAAGGCAAATGGACAACCCCATCCTCCAAGCTGTCTAGCAACTTCATTACAGCACTGTCTTAATTCTTATTAAACACATGGCTCCAATGCACATATTGCTATTGTTTCTGTGAACCAATTCTTGGAATGAATCATTGAGTCTGAGCAACATGGAGTCAGCAGCACCACCCTGTGGCATCTGGGAAAAAACAGTTATAGCAATTGAAACCAGCCATTTGTGATACAGGAAAATTCAGTCTGGGGAAGTTGCTGTACAAAGACACAAATAACATTTTTAGGCAACCACAGCTGTACAGGGAAATACAGGGAAAAGCAGCCTTGATGGAGCTCCTATAAAGTGGGCACATAACAGGTTAGAAAACCATTCCCAGAGAGTAGTTACCAGTGGCTCACAGTCATGCTGGAAGGGCATAACAAATAGGTTCCCACAGGGATCAGTTCTGGGTCCGGTTCTGTTCAATAAAGTTTGCAGATGACACAAAACTGGGAGGAGTTGCAAGTGTTTTGGAGGATAGGATTAAAATTCAAAATGATCTGGACAAACTAGAGATATAGCCTGAAGTAAATAGGATGAAATTCAATAAGGACAAATGCAAGATACTCCACTTAGGAAGGAACAATCAGTTGCACACATGCAGAATGGGAAATGACTGCCTAGGAAGAAGTACTGCAGAAAGGGATCTGGGGGTCATAGCGGATCACAAGCTAAATATGAGTCAACAGTGTAACACTGTTGCCAAAAAAGCGAACATCATTCCGGGATGTATTAGCAGGAGTACTGTAAGCAAGCCACAAGAAGTAATTCTTCTGCTCTACTTTACGTGATTAGGCCTTAATTGGAGTATTGTGTCCAGTTCTGGGTGCCACATTTCAAGAAAGATGTGGACAAATTGGTAAAAGTTGAAAGAAGAGCAACAAAAATTATTAAGGGTCTAGAAAACATGATATGTGAGGGAAAATTGCAAAAAATGGGTTTATTTAGTCTGGAGAAGAGAAGACTGAAGGGAGATATGACAACAGTTTTGAAGTACATAAAAGGTTGTTACAAGGAGGAGGGAGAAAAAATGTTCTCCTTAACCTCTGAGGATAGGACAAGACGCAATGGGCTTAAATTGCATCAATGGTGGTTTAGGTTGGACATTAGGAAAAAAACTTCCTAACTGTCAAAGGGGTTAAGCATTGAAATAAATTGCTTAAGGAGATGATGGAATCTCCATCATTGGGCATTTTTAAGAGCAGGTTAGACAAACACCTGTCAGGGATGGTCTAGATAATACTTAGTCCTGCCTTGAGTGCAGGGGACTGGACTAGATGACTCTTGAGGTGCCTTCCCTTTCCATGATTCTATGTTATATATTAAAACTATACAACATCCAGATTATATGCTATTTACAGGATTTCTGCTGCATATACAAAGTACATAGGATGTGTGTGCTTTTCTATATGCTGTTTGTGCATATTTTAGCAGTGTAATTTAGTTGCCATGGTTACATTTCATAAAACAATTGCTGGTATACTGCCAAATTTGGGTTTGAATGCATCCACAGTATAATAAAACATGTCACACAGACTGTCTGGTTGACTGACTGATAAGAACTGGTAACAGTTCAGTGCCGCATAAAATACCAATGTCAGATGAGTACTGTATGAACAGCTGCCCAAGAGAAGTTCATACATAAAGTTCTGCTTTTCTGTCCACAAAGAGCAAACCTATACTTTCAGTTTGAACAAGCTTTATTTGGGATTAACAAAAAGCAACAAACCAAGAATGAGCCAAGGTAAAAACTGTACAAGTCAGCAGTGTATGTACACAGCTTATTAACATGCTGCACTACTCTGCTTCACATATGGCAGCTGTCCCCTGCAGAGAGCAGTTCATGAGAAATTTAAAGGACACAGAACAAATTCATTACAATTATGCAGCTACATATAGCACGTATGTGAGTGGCCTCTCTCATCTTCTATCCATGTCCTGGTATCTTGAATAGGAAATAATCTATTCCTTCTTTTCCCATTATGTTCTGAGTACAGTCCTCTCCTTTCTCTATATTTCTTCCTCCTCTCCCCTTAGTGTGCCCAAGTGATCCCAGCATGAAGGAGGTGCTGGGAATGGGCAGTGGTCTGGCCAGATGATCTCTAGAAGGCATAATTGCCCCTCAGGGTTTGCTGCAAGCTGGCACAGTTTAGCTTTCCTCTGGGTTGGGAAGGGAGACAGCATAGAACCAGACTCTGTTTGGTACCATTTTACATGAATTTTGCACAAGCATAGAGAGTTAGGCAGGCCCAAAATGTCTGAACAACAGGAGAGAGATAATGTGATGCAGTTACAAAGACACAGGGAACATGTGGATCAGTACAGAAAACAATTAAAGCAGCAGAGTTAAAAGACCCAGCAAGAAAGAGACTCAAGCAATAGCTGAAGTAATACAATATTATAATAAAGTGTAAGAATTACAATTACCTCTTTCTGTGGGGTTGTTTCCTTTAGTCATTGGAGAAGTGGGCCAAACAATACAAAAATGACTAGGATCCATATTCTTCTTATCTGTAAGTAAGTATGTTCCATACCCTTCTAAATCAAGCTTTGTTATCTAGGATCCCCTCTTTTAGCGGAAGATACACCTTGAAGCAAGTGTCATAGGGCCTGATCCCAATGTCATGTGCACTGGTATAAGTCAAGAACAACTCAAAAGAAGTTAAACTAACATGAGGTCAGAATGAGACTACTGATATTGGAGACCAGGGTTTATCTATGAAATGGCATCATAATTCTTAGTTAGTGATGGGCAAACTTCACAAGGTTATTATTAGTAGTAATACTATTATAGTAATGGGTAGAGACCTCAGCTAAGATCCTGGCTTCTTTCTGCTAGACACCACAAACATAGGCAGACAGTCTCTGCCCCAAAGAGCCACAGTACAAGACAAACACTGGGTGGGAGAAAAATCATAGGTAAAGTAATTTTGGCAAGATCACACATCATGAGCATTGCAGAGCTGTGAACAGAAACCAAGTTACCCAAATCCCAATCTAGGGCTCAAGCTATTTGGCCATTCTGCCTTTCCATAGAGCGTTCCTAATTGAGCCCTAATTCATGTATGTAATCAGAAGTTTGGCTGCTTATCTGAATTTTATGAACCACAAAAGTATTCAAACTTTGTCTGGCAGTCATATAAGAATATGTTCTCTCACTAGTTTCCAAGTGTTGCTGATGCCAAGCGCAGCTAGAAATACCACAAAAAGGTGTGTTGTTTTGTTGTTGTTTTGTCTTGTTTTGTTTTGTAGTGTTTTGATACTTTTTCTTCTTAGCCCAGCTGCATTCTATGAATGCAGAGGTCTACAGAAACGGAAACATTCAGGAGAATATAAGTTCCCAGAACATTTCAGAATCTTCAAAAATGTTTTGCTCAGAGTCCTGTTTAGAAAGCAGTAATGTTTTGGGTGTCCCTATGTTTAGGGCACTACTGTGTTTCCATTCCTACGCATAATATGGTAGTAGCTCTCCTGAGTCCCAGTGGTATGCATGTGATTGCAAAATATTTAGCTTTTATGCATTCATATTTACATAGAGTTTCAAGGGTGGACCAAATGTAGTCCTAAAATGCACCATATTGCATCTTGCTTAGTGTTTTGAATTAAAAATTCCAGCAGTGGGAGGGACTGGGGCAGTTTCTCTCTCCCATGAGCAAGTTCTTTTCTGTTTCACCTTCCTCCTCAAAGGTTAAATCCTGGCACTACAATGATTAAAGAGAAAATATGAACATATGGGCTTTTCTAATTGCTGCCCTGCTGAAGCATATTAAAATAATACATTTCATTTATGTAGCACCTGTCTACCAAAGGACACTGGGCACTCAAGCTATATAGCAATGCAGATTATATAAAAAATATGCCCAAGAGTAAAACAAAAATTATTAAGTATATTTTAAAATAATAAATAAAAGGAACACACTGTTCAAAAGACCTTACGCATTTTTTAAAGAGTTTGAAAGTAACTTTTTAAATGAATTGTTTCCCTCTGTCTTTTCATTATCCCAACAGAAGGCCTATTCCATAGCTCTGCAGCCACAAGAACGAACATACAGAGAGTTCCCTCAGCCTTTGCAAGCCATAATTTCCTTGGACCTCAGAAGAGGAGATCATATTATTAGTATTTATATTACACCAGAGCATGGGAGGTGAGGGCACTCAAGATCCAGGCCCCATTATGCTAATCACTGTGGAAACATAATAAGAAACAGTCTTTGCTCAAAATAATTTAAAAGCTATATAGATAAGAAAGGGAAAGAAAGCAGCAGCAGAGAGCAGTGAGTCACTTGCTCAAGGTAATACATTCTGCCAGGGACAGGTAGACAACAGGACAGTGTTCTGTCTTCCCAGAAGCAAGACACAGTACATTGTTCTAATATAGGATAGGCTGGGGCAAGGATCCACTGGTGATGGTTCACATCAGCACTAATGCATGGGATATCTTACAGATAGTAGATGACTTCAGGAAACTTTGAAAGCATTCTGAAGAAGAATGTCCAAGCAATCCTCTCTGATATCAGGCCTGTCCCACAAGCAAAGGAAGACTGAAGGCAGAAAATTCTGCATGTGGCTAGGTATGTGGTCTAGTGTGGAGGATTTGGGTTTTACAGAACATTGCTCCATCTTCTATGGGGAGAGGGCAGCTATATAGCTTGAATGGCATCCACCTCAGTAGAAGGGGAACCAGACTCCCCTGGGACACCTTGGCTAGAGTAACCAGGAGATTGTTAAATTAATAGCAAAAGAGGAGGGTAAAAAGAGGGAAGATATGAGCTCTCAGCACATAGTCAAAATGTTGAGAACAAATTTTATCAAGGAACCAAACGATGTGAAGAGACAAAATTCCTGAATTGCCTATTCACATTAATGCTAGGAGCATGGGTAACATAGAAGAGGAATTGGAATTGCTCATTTGTGGGCATAAATTCAATCTAGTTGATATTAATGAAACCTGGTAAGATGATTTACACTACTAGAATGTTAAAATCAATGGTTATAGCCTATTTAGGAAGGATAGAGTGGGTAAAAGGGGAGGAGAGTGGCAGTCTGTGTCAAAAATCACGTGTCTGAGTCACTGATAAAAGGAAAGAAAATAGTCTTCAATGCTTATGGATCAGTGTCCTAAATGTTAAAGCACAAGATGGGACATTAGCTGGTGTCCAGAACAGACCACCAAATCACACTAGGGAATAGGATGGCTGGCTCTTTATGCATCTATCTATAATGTGTAGGGGGAAAAACTCTGTGCGATTATGGGGGGAATCAATTTGAGTGACATATGCTGAAGGTCTCAGGCTGCCAGTACTAAAATATCCTTGGAATTTCTAAACATGATAGATGACAATTTTGTAACTCAAACGAGCTGGCTGAGTTAATATGAGACATGATTAATAAATAATTAAAGGAGAAAAATGTAATTAATTCAAATCAACATGGGTTTATGGAAAATAGATCCTATCAAACTAAATTTGATATTTTTTTGGTTGAGATTAAAAATTTTATTGATAAAGGTAACAATGTTGACATAATATACTTAGATTTCTTAGATGACTTGTTACAACATTAATTTTGATTAAAAAAGAAGAATGATATAAAATTATTGTCCTTCCAAGATTTGTTTCAATAATTTTAAGGTGCGGACATATATCACAGACTGATAGTGATGAGAAAAAGATTTGTTCAGTGCTTTGTCCAAGTATAAGTGTGCAATCACATAAGTAATTAGTTTTTCAAACTCCTGTTGTTCATGTTTCAAAAATGATGCTGTCTGAAGGTTTGTGTGTTTATAGTTAACAATATATGATGTTTACTTGACAATTTTCAAATCACACCCATCCACCAAAGAGAATAAGTGCTGCAGCAGGTGTGAAGAAAACACTTCCTATAAGATACATTTTATTCTATATAAGTGCAGGCAAACAAATGCAGAATCAAGGTACTAATTGTGTGATTCAGTCAGCATGATTATCCAGTTTAAGGTACATTTATGAAACTTACTCTGTACTGGAAAAAAACCAAGAATAAATTCAAATAGCAATTCAGTGCACACAGTGCTCACAGGAATAGTGATTCCCGAGCTGCCAAACATTTCGTAGAGGAAGAAAAAAATAATGAGCCCTGATCCTCTGCAACAGCCACTGGGCACCCAGCACACCTTAGAAAGATGCATATTTGCACAAGGGTGACTGAGCTGTATCTCTTCTCCTCCAGCCCACCCTGCCCTCTGAATCTTTGGTTGCTTGTGCATCAGGCCATTACCTAGAGTAAGATCACGCAGATTGTAGGCCCCAGGGCATTCATAAAGCAGCTGGGGCTCCTCCAGCAAACAGAGAAGCCCTTGAAGACATCTGTAGGGGAAAGGGAGTATACAGGAGTTGCTACCTTGGCTCTACAGTGATCCTCCTGTGGGCTGATTATGGCAGTTTTAGGGCTGGTTTGTGCTGGCTGTAGGGTGCCAAGCACCCCTAATACAGAGCCAATCCATAATCTCTTCCCAAAATTTCACTGGACTAGGTAGTGCTGGGCATGCTTTTCATCCGGGTGAAGAATTTGGGACATCCTGCTTGTTTTTGAAGAGCCGGTAGCAGGATATCTATTAGCCCAGTTTGTTAGCTGCACTTGCAGCTGTTTTCTAGTGTCTCAGCTATGCAAAGTGGACATGGTGCATTCAACCAGTGGAAGATTCCCTCTACATTTCATCCCACATTTCATGATCCTCAGAGGATTAATACAGAAATGGTCCTGTACTTCTACTGGCAATGTGACTATGGTGTCTCTTAAGTAATTTCATCCCATGAGACACATTTTTTTAGCCTCAGACTCAAGAGGTACTGGGGTGTGGGCACCCTCTACTCCCTGTGAAGTGAATAGGAGCTAAGGGTGCTGATAACCTGCACAGAGCTGTTGCTCGTTAGCCTCTTCTTTTCTCCCCATTCTCCACTCATCTGGTTATTTATCCTGTGGCATACCTGGGTGGTAAATTGCAGAGCCATGTGATAAATTGGAGCTATCATATAACATATTATAGGGCCAGATTCACTGCTGCATTTCTATGTGCCATGCTGGTAATGCAAAGCAGTCAGAAATGCCATTTTGCATCACTAGCGTTGTACAAGGCATCCAGAATATATCGGTGAATACTGCCTATAATGTGCTTGTACATATATGTCTGATTCTGATACAGTTTGAGCTGCCAGGCCGCTATTCAAACAGCTCCTAATTTACATATTGCAGATGAACGACTCAGCTATTTTCCCTCTACTTTCCAGAAACGAGAGACTTTTCTTGTAAGATTTCCAGCACTTCTCAGTTTCTAACAGGACAGAAATTGTTCAAAAATAGCATTTCACATTGTGATGGGGTGCTCACCCCACGCTAGTTCGGAAAGCATACATGTTCCCAGAAGGTGTTAATTAACCTATTAGGCTTTGATGTGCAACTGCTGATTGAGGATGGAGCCCAGCTACATGGGAGCAGGCAGAGCTGATATAAAGACAGGAAGTTTTCAACAGAAAGGGGCTACAGCGTGAAAGCCTGCAGTCACTCTCTGAGCTTAGAGAGGAAAGATGGAGAAACCCCTGGGGCAAGTGGAAGCCCTCGGATATTGGCCCTGAGGGGAGACGGAGGTAGAGAAGGAATCCTGATAGAAGCAGAGTAGGAAAAGGCATAGAGGAAATGCAGCAAGGTTTGGGACAGTGCAGTGGGCTACTGATTTGAGGGTCCTTGAGCTGGAACCTGGAGTAGTGGGCAGGCCCAGGTTCCTCTACCAGCTACTAGGGAAGTGGCACAGTCTGGACAATGCATTGGAAGACTACCTGAGATAGGTCATCCGGCAAGACTTTGATTACCTTGGCAGGGAAAATCTAATGACCTGGCTGGAAAACAGGCAAGGCCATGAAGAGGGAGCACAGAAACTTCTGGCACATCAGAAGGGTTGTAGCGTGACCAAGAGACAAGTGTCAGACTGGGAAGAGCTATTCCCCAGATATAGCCATAAGGAGATGCCACAAGGATGAGTGAACTCTGTTAAACGCATGGAAACAAACAGAGGGGCAAGTAAAGAGGTGTGACAAATACTAGATCCTCCCCATTTCAAAAGTTCAGAGCCAGGATTTTATTTTATCTTAACCAGTTCTAATAACTTCATTAGATTATCTTCTCCTTGCAACAGCCACCCTAAAAATGGTCCTTTCTCTGGCACATACAATAAAAAGTAATTCTTGGAATCAAGTGATATAGCATTTTGAGACCACACAGCTCAACAGATGTAATTATAAAATACAAAAGATCAATAGCAGAAACGTGTCTTGGAATTACTGAGAATAGAGTACAAGTACGCTTCATATGCACATAACCTGTGTGTGTGTGTGTCTATAACATCCTGCAGCTCAGTGCTAAGCAACTATCATGGAAGGGAGGGAGAGGAATGACAAAGAAGAGTCATAATGAGTTGTTACACTGCAAAGTCTCTCTTCAGTTCCTCATGGAATAAGAATGACTTGAGAATTTTTGTCATTCAACTGCAAATTAAAGCATCACTTCACACAGATCAGGCACTCAAATCACTCTTCAGCAGCTTGACACTTACAGGAGTTTCAGTGTCTGGAAGTCATTCTTTTCCTACTAACTCTTATGCCTGGGTAAAGCTTCTCTATGCATTCAGTGTTCAGGGTCTCAGAAGAGTAGTTAGTCCAGCACAGAAATAATTTCAGTATCATACGGGGAAAAATGTACAATTCTATCCTATTTTCTCAGCTAGAATCCATAATTGTACATTCCATCCAAATGATTTAATAGATTATTGCTCCTTAGGGATATTGGCTATGCAAATATTACATTATAGATAGATAGATAGATAGATAGATAGATAGATAGATAGATAAACTTTTCATCTGAAAGGCCCCAATTCAGAAATCTTCTGCTTAAGTACTTTCCTGAATCAGGGCCAAAGTGCCTTACAGTCAGGGATCCCAGTTTTCTGTGATAAAAAAAAAGAAAATCTCTAATAAAAAGACATAAAAATCACTGTTTTTCCATGATTAAAATGAAATGCTGAGCTTTAGTTTCCCTAGCGACAATATCTATATAGATATCAGTTGAACACAAAGTTTTATTGAAATATTTAAAATTGCAAGTTCCAAGCCTAACAGTGCCATCAATCATAATACAATACAGTACAATAGAATTGCAATTTGTATTTCTTACATATATCAAATACATTTATGTCTGTATTCTATATAAAAACACAAATTCAGTGTTTTTCATGGCAAATGGATTTTTCCTTACCACACTATACTTTTAAGAACACTGCAATTTGGCCATCTCTTGGAACATCAACATCTTGATGGACCAAGAGACACTGTTGGCAAGCATATCAGGCTAACTTCATTCTCTTACAAAAAATGCAATTTCATCTTTTTAACGTCTACATTAAAATTAGTTGTTTTTTTATTAAAAAAATCTGATCTGAGAGACCACGTAGTAAACTGAACTGTGTTTCATATATATTCCTTAGTGGAATGGTACAGGATTGAGTAAATGCTGCCAAGATGTGAATCTGTGATTTTAGGGATCTTAGGCTCTCAAATTCAGAAATATGGAATGTATGAACCTAAACAACTTTGTGTTTCACTTTTTAGAGTAAAAGTAGTGTGAATTTCCCATTGAACTCCAAGTCCTATCCAGGTTTTGTGGATGGTGGTTTGAACTACAGCACTTTTGTAAACTAGCAATGCACAATCATCCACCAACTCATCAAGATATAAGAGACATGTACAAGTTGAAGCGTCTTTTAGCAAAATACCCACCACTCTATCTTCATTAGCTCTCCAGTTTAATTGGTCAATGCAAAGTGTGGTGAAATTTAGGGATCCATCTCCTACCCATCCTCTTTGAGTCAATTTGTGCCCCCTAGAGATGCATGGTGGCAACAGTCTTATTGTTCACCTACGTACAGAATTGCAGTTGACTGTGCAACTTCTCCTTGTGTGAAACATCCAAGGATAGAGAGGTTCCTTG